>PJEX01000276.1:0-66500 GCA_005350895.1 Colletotrichum tanaceti
ATAATAATAATAATAATAATAATAATAATAATAATAATAATAATAATAATAATAATAATAATAATAATAATAATAATAATAATAATAATAATAATAATAATAATAATAATAATAATAATAATAATAATAATAATAATAATAATAATAATAATAATAATAATAATAATAATAATAATAATAATAATAATAATAATAATAAAGTACTACTAGTAATAGCTACTATAATAGTAGCTACTTAAGTAGTAATAATATACCTATATAATAATAGGTAGTTAGAAAAGAGGGTTATTAATAAGGGTAGCCTAGCAGCTACTATAGTATATTACCTAAAGCTCCTTTATAGGTTAAAGAGTTATTTCTATAAGCTTTTTTATATAATAAAATATTAGTTTTATATACTAGTAAAATAGATAAAAAAGAATATACCTCTCTATTTATTAAGGTATCTATTACTATAGTAGAAGATATTATTTATTCTACTTCTCTTAGTAATAGGTAGTACTTAGTAGATTATTATATATTTCTTTAAGGTTACTTAGTTAATAATCTTAATAGTATAGAATAAGGTCCTACTATACCTTATATAACTCTATAAAGAGTATGTCTAACTAGTTAGTATTAATAAAGTATTAGTAGAAATTAAGCTCTATCTAAAGTAATAGGACTTTACTAAGTATATAGGTATTAGAAATAAGGGTATAGTTAATAGGGGGTTAAAAGTATATATATTAATTAATCTATTAATGTATGCTTATATATACCTATTATACCCTACTGCCTAACTTAGCCCTTAAGAACCCCTTTTCTAAGCGCCTAAGGCCTCTATAAAGCCTGTTACCTAGGCTTAAACCTATAGTAATTACTCTACTAGCGCTAAGCAGCTACTAAGTAGCTACTAAGTAGCTAGGCTGTGCTAGCTAATATATTCTATCTCTATTATACCTATACTTTATTTTTAACATACCCCCTTAGGGAAGGGCCTGCAGCAGGCCTTTATAACTGTGAAGGGCTAATTGCCTATAGCTGTAAAGGGTAGAGGCTAGGCCTCTTAATAGGCCTTTCTTACTCCTATTAAGCGTATAGTATAAAGGAGACTATAGGCTCCTTTAGTGTATACATATAGTATATACTTTTTATATATAGGCTAAAGGAGATTATAAGCTCCTTTACCTTACATAGGTTAAACCTATAACCTTAAGAGATTATAAGCTCTTTTAGTATACTTATTAAGTATATTATCTACTTATTATTTTTAAATGTAGTACTATATTTAGTACCTCTAAAGATACTGCTAAGCTACTTCTAAGTAGCTAAGCTATTAAAGTTATTATAGTTAAGGGATTATAGATAGGTTAGCTAGTCTTAGATAGATAATTTTTGCTATAGTTAGGCTAGCTAAGTCTTTATAGTTAGTAAACTACAGCTAGGCTAGCTAGTCCTTATAGAGTATAGGAGAGTAGTAGAGCTAGCTAAGCCTAGCAGACTATAGTAGAGCTAGCTAAAGTTATACTTTATATATTTATAGCTACTCTATATTATATAAAGGAGGTTATAAGCTCCCTTCCTATATATATATATAGTATAAAAGAAATTATAGGCTCCTTTAGCCTTTATGTAAGGACCTAAGGGCAGAGGTCCTTATTAAGTATGTGTGTGGTGCATTGATGGCACAAAGTGCCATCACTGGTTGATCTTTTGGGCATATGCCTGAACGGTCTATGGACGGGCTTAGCACACCACCTGAGTTCCCTGACATAGTGATGGCACTTTGTGGGTCTATAGGCTAGTAGCAGGGGTAGGTTCAATCCCCGGCTGCTGACATTAGGCTCAGAGGGACTGAAGTGCGTAGGCAGGGCCTAGCACAGCCTGGCTGCTATTGCCAGGCTGGTGCCAGGTGCCAGGCGCCTAGGGCCTTCGGGGTTAACACATACTAGAAGGCTCTGATTTACGTACGGTTACCGACGTATGCCCTGTCGGCGACTTTGGGACAAAGTCGCATGAGGAAGGAGTACTATGTAAGGACCTAAGGGCAGAGGTCCTTATTAAGTATGTGTGTGGTGCATTGATGGCACAAAGTGCCATCACTGGTTGATCTTTTGGGCATATGCCTGAACGGTCTATGGACGGGCTTAGCACACCACCTGAGTTCCCTGACACTTTACCCCTTAAGTAGCTACTATATTATTAAACTATAGCTTAGCTAGTTAGTCCTTAATTAATGCTTTATAATATAGTAGGGCTAGTAAAGTCTTTATTATTAGTAGACTATAGCTAGGCTAGTATAGTCCTTACTATTAGATCTTTCTTACTTAGTAGCTAGTATTAGCTACTGCTTATTACCTTTACCTCCTTTACTTTATAAGTACTATTATTACTTCTAGGTGCCTTAAGTACTCTATAAGCTCTTATGTATACTAGAAGCTTTATCTTAGGGGCTATTTTTATCTTAGTTAGTAGAGCTAAAGGTACCTTTATATACCTCTAGAGTAGGTAGCTGCTTTTCTTTAGGCTTATCCTTACTATAGTACTCTTCCTACTTACTTATAAGCTTAATTACTTCTTATACTTTACTTATTATTACTAAGATTATAAGAGTACTATTCTTAGTATCCTTTTTAGCTTATAGGTAGTAGGTATATACCTACTAAAATAAGTAGCTACTTAAAAGCAGCTTAATAATATCTTTAAGTTAGTAGTAAGGGTATTAAGTATTTAGGATACTATTAGCCTTTATATAATAGAGGGCGTTTTCCTATACTAGGAGCTATCTCTACAGCCCCTACATATTAGAGAGGGAGTACTAAGCGCCTTAAGCGCCCTAGAGATCCTAGGCGCTATAAGTGCTATAGGTACTGTAGGCGCTATCTTAGAGGATATTTTTATATATTATCTATACTCTATTATACCTTTTAGCTAGGCGCTTAGTAATATAGTTCTTTAGCTCTTTTACCTATTAATTAAGTAGTTAATTAGGCTTATAGTAGTACTTTAGGAGCCTAGTACTAATAGTCTCTCTAAACTAGTCTTATAGTAGAGTATACTTTTATATATAGGTTTTATATTCTCTTAATTAGTTATTATACTTACTTCTATACTCCTTATATAGTAGGAGGTTGCTTAGAGATAGCTTATTAATAGTAGTAGCCTATAGGCCTTTAGCTATAAGGCTTAGTAAGATACTTTAGTTAGCTAATAGTAGGGGGCTTCCTATAGGTATTACTCTAGGCGCTTTAGGCGCTCTAGGCGCGCTAGGTATACTAAGTATACTTAGTATATAGTATTTTAGGTAGTCTTATAGCGTTAGGTATATAGGCTGCTTTATAAGGCTCTTAATAGTCTTACTAAGTGTATAAGAGCTACCTTTTAATAGGTTAATTACTTCCTATAGGTTGTAAGCTTAGGCCTTAGCCTAGAGCTACTTAAACTAGACTTCTTAGTTAGAGGAGGATTTAAGGGTAATTTTTACGTTATTAGTTATAGTGTAGGTAGGTTAATTATAAAGGGTAAGAGGTGTAAAGGTATATAGAAATTATATTATAGTACTTATTATAGTTAATATTTAAGCGTATAAGACTCTTAATTATTAGAAATAAAGGTGTAGTTAATAGGGGGTTAAAAGTATGTATATTAATTAATCTACTAATGTATACTTATATATACCTATTATACTCTACTACCTAACTTAGCCCTTAAGAACCCCTTTTCTAGGCGCCTAAGGCCTCTATAAAGCTTATTACTTAGGCTTAAACCTATAGTAATTACTCTACTAGCGTTAAGTAACTACTAAGCAGCTACTAAGTAGCTAGGCTATGCTAGCTAATATATCCTATCTCTATTATACCTATACCTTATTTTTAACAGTAGGAGCTATTAATAGTATACTTATTAGTACTTTTATTATAGAGGATAATTAATAGCTATAGTGTAGTTAGAAAGGTATTATCTTATAAAATATATTTACTATAGTCTACTTTAATAGGAGCTTCTTATATATACTTACTAAGGCTAAAGGCTTAATTTATAACGTTAGCCTTACTAACTATATATTTACTAGAGGTTTTAGTATACTAGCTAGTTAGTATTTCTTAGTAGACTTAGGATTTAGAGGGTAAAATAGGCTTATTATTCTATTTCTTAGGATGTATTATTATCTAGAAGACTAGAGGGATAGGAATAGACTACTAAAAATAAAAAAGGAGCTATATAACTTATACTACTATTATCTTTAAGTTATTATTAAGTAGGTATTTAGTTACTTAAAGTAGAGATAGTAGATTATTTAGTAGGTAGTACTAGAGTACTATATTAAGTTATAAGTAGTAATTATATATACTATAACTAGGCTATATAACTTTATACTTTATTACCTAGCTAAAAGAGGTAGTTACCTAGAGATAACTAGCTTTAAGCTACTAAATATATAGCCTATAAAAAGGAGGGTAGATAGATTATATAGAGAGAAAACTATAGCCTAAATATAGTCTTAAGTAGCTTAAAGGATATAGTAGAGTTAGCTTTAGGCTTTAGAAAATAGGTAAAAAAGTAATATAGGAAGGAAGTAAGAAAAAAGGAGGAGAAAGTAGTATTTTTTATACATAACTACCTAAAAAAACTAGGTTATACTTAGTAAAACAAAACCTCTTTTTTCTAACTACTTAATATTAACCTCCTTTTTCTAACTACTTAATAATAACTTCCCTTTTTTAACTACCTTTACTACTTAATATCCCTAGCTAACTCCTTAATATATACCTTTTTAAGCTTATTATTAGGTAAGAGATTCTAATATACTACCTATAGTATAAGCTATTTATTATATTTTTTTATTAACTTTTATAAGGTAGCTAAATATACTTTCTCTAGTAGCTTTATTTAAAATTTTAAGAAGTTAGTAAGGGCTTTTTAGACTACTACCTTATTATATAAAGGTATCCCTACCTCCCTATCCCTCTTACTCTTAAAGAAGCTCCTTCTAAGGTCTTATATTAACTACCTAATATATATATTAGCTTTAGTACCTAAAACCCTACTTTAGCTATATAACTTAAGGGGTAAGAAAAGAGAGATTAAGCCTAGCTAGTAGAGGGATATTAGTAATAAAGTTAATAAAGTAAGTAAGCTTATTAGTAACTACTAACTTATTAAGTAACTAAACTAATTCTCCTCTAAGAAAATAACCTTATTATTATCCTTATTATCCTTATTATCTTCCTCCTCCTCCTCCTTATTAGCCTCCTACTAAGCTATAAATAAGGTAGCTATATAAATACTATTACCCTTACTAAGTATAGTAGGCTATACCTCTTAGTATATAGCTAGCTTACTTAGCTTTTTCTTAAAGACTTATTTACCCTTTAGATAATTAATAAGAAAGTTATTTTAAGCTTTATTTAAGTAAGATACCTTACTAGCTTCTTTATTATAGGTATTACCTAATTAAAAGGTAATTAATACTTAGGTATTATACCTTTTTTTCTTAATATTATACTTATTAGCTAACTAGCTTATAGTTACTTAGTAGTAAAGAAACTATTTCTCTTTATTTACTTTTACTATAACCTACTTAAATACTAACTTCTAAACTACTACCTTTTTTATATTTAAGTTATTACTATAAGAGAGGTTAAGTAATTTATCTATAAAATAAGCTATTAAGTTAGCTATCTATAGTATATAAGACTTTTTTTATACTTAGCTAGTATTAATAATAAAATCTTAAGTTAAGCTTATAAAATCCTACCTAAAGCTACCTCCTACTTTATTAATAGCTTTATATAAGGCTTATTAGCTTTACTTAGCTAGGCATTAGGCTACTAGTAATTAAATAGGTAGTAGTTACTAAGACTACTACTAACTACTAGTAGGGAAGTTATTATAGCTTATAGTAATAAGGCTAATAATAATAGTATTACTATTAATAGATATTTCTTCTTCTTCTTACTAATTAGCTATTCTTATAATAATAATAATAATAATAAGAAGGTTAAAAAATAGTAAAGTTAGAAGGATTTACCTATAGTAAAGTAATAATATCTATTACATTAAGATAAAAGGAAATAAAATGTTATTTTAAATAGGTAGGTAGTTAAAGTACAGCATAGGCTTAGGGATAACAGCAGTATATAGGCAGAAATAACCCTTAGGTTTACTTTACTAATTAATCAAAAAGGTCACTTTTACCCTCAGTACAGCCCACAGTTCGATATAGTGTCAGCGACCAAATCTGGCCCTTGGTACCTACCTCAGATAGGTAGATAGCGTGAGAGGCTAGAAGGATGTGCCGGTGCTTTCTCGGTTCTGGAAGGTTATTGACAGGATCGGTCTCGCTTCAAGGGAAGCAACAGGGCGGCACCCTAGCTGCAGATGGCAGGCACTGATGCCCCTGTACGGATAGACGCTGCCTCTGTTACGGCAAACCCAAATCCGCTGAGAGTGACACTTCTTTGTCCATCAAAAGTTATTGATTTTTGGTGGTCTGCACGGTCAAAACAGAACGGGATAGTGAAGGCTGCATTGGAAGTTCGGCGACGTCTAAGTGTTTGGAGAGGTCAGTCGGTAGAATGTTTGCCGGGCCAAGTACAGAAGCAATGCAGTTTGCCTCGCTTGGGATGGTCCATGGGCGCTCAGTGATGCGTCCAATAAAGTGACCATAACAGGATCCGTCCAGGCCAGTGGATGCGTATGTCGACGGAATGGTTCGCCAGCAAGCAAGCCACATCCGTCCGCAGACACGGCGGAAGGGTACGGGGCATTGCGAGCCACGTCAACCTCTTCGACCGGAATATGTTTTAGTAGGAAGGCAAGGCTGTCTTGTTTCAAGAAGTGCAATGGAAGGTCAGATGGAAGAAGGAAAGGTTCGAATTCCCGAGTTCCATTGCCCGTCCATGTTGGCGGTGTCCTACGGATACACTAGCAAACTAGAAAGGGTGATTGGCCTCTGAGCTTGGCCGTGTTGGCTGCAGGCGCTGATGCAGGTGCAGGCACTGGCAGACTGGGTGCAGATGGTGGCAAGAACTAAAGGAAAAGACGGCCACGGGGAACCTCTTTTCATTGGTGGTGTACGCATCACACAGTAAACCAGACCGAGACTTAACCAACTCCTTGCCTGCGGAACCGGAACAGAACACCGGGGACAGAGTAGGGGGGGTGGGGATGTGTGTCCCATGGCTCACACTGCTACCCTTTATTTACTTATTAACGTTGTCTGTAGTTTCATGTACGGATACTTCAGTTTCGTTTCGTTCCGTTCTCGCGGACCTTAGAAAGCAAGCTTGGCAAGCTATGATCACAGGAAATGCACGGTTATGTCAGGAAAGAAAGACAGATGATACGGATAATCAAGCAGTCTTGTGATAGCAGTGGCTCATGCTTCCCATCCACACTGTATTCGTTCCCAGCGATCGTATTCAATCTCCTTTCATGCCCTCGTCTACGGATGCTCTGAATCCGTACCAGGAGACAAAGCCGCAGACAAAGACGCGACCGATATGAACTCCTCTTGTACATAGCTGACGAATTTGTACCCGGCTGGACGAAGCGCTCGCACAGGGCCTAGGCAGGCCATCTCCGTGTATGTCTTCGTAGGTAGCCACGTAGCCTGTAGTCAACCGTAGCGCGCATTTTTGCATTAGTCAGGACGGCAAACCACTCACTGCCTTCCAGTCTCCAGACCAATCATGCCAGGTTGATCAGGATCAGGCAAACGAGTGCGAAGATCCTGATTCCCTGGGACGGAAGGGGAAAAGAAAGAAAGAGAAAAAAAAAGAGCCAAGGGGAAACTCCAGAGTCCAGGAGCCCCTCGGCCCCTCCAGCTTCGCTGCGGGCATCTTCGAATGGGTGAGACCTCCAGAAACTCGCAGCTTGACTCCCCACTGGCTATTGGCCTGGCCAGCGGTGATTTCGAGGTTGCAAAGGCCTGGTTGCGGATCCACGCCTGCCGGAAGGCGGTCCTGTTTCTCGTCTCCGGAGCCGGGGGTGGCACATGGAGGTTATCCAATAGTCCTACCAGGAAGGGTTCCTTCTTCCCGACTTGCGTGCTTTCGACAGTTGGAACTTGGTGAGCTTGTTTGATTTCCACACTCTCTTCTTTTGCTTCTTCTTTTTCTTTCTTGCCCTTCTGAGTTCTCCAACAATCTCGTGTTGCCTGGGCACGGGGGGCGCAGGAGTAAAACATCCTACAGTGCCCTGTACTCCGTAGGTAGTGTACCAAGTTCGGCAAAAGGATGAGACAGTCAGGCGAGAGACGACTACAGACACTAGGTACCTAGGGGAGGCGACCAAAACCAGGCTAAGTGCACCTGTGGGTACCGAACTCGCCTTATGTAAGGCATGCGAAAGCAGATACCGGTGGATACGTACCGGGCCGCGCCAGAGGGAGCTTAGTGTACTCTGTAGTGGCAGCATCAAAGAGCCAAAGCCAGGCCCGTACGTACCTTGGCTTCTGGAATCCCCCTGCTGGCCCCTGCACTACGTAGATGTGCGGCGCGTCGAGGGAAAATGGACATTCGCCTATCCACCCACCCCATTGCCCACACCGTACATCACACAACCCCCCCTTTCTTTGCGCCCATTCCAATCCGGCGCAAAGAAGACGACTTTGAGTTCAATATGGGGCGAGTTGCGTGATGAGGTACGGCGGTACTCTAGGAAACGCCTTGGGTGAGTTGAGAAGGGGAGAGAGGAGAAGAGACAAGTGCGTAGGTCGGCGCACTGTTCATCAGGAGTCTCCTGTGTTCCGGCGGCAGTGGGTGACACTGCCCCCACCAAACCGCTTCAGCGTGAGGATGACCGGCGATAGCCCCCAAAAGCCCCTAGCCTTACTATGAGCTCTCCAAAAAATGGCTGGGGATGGCCAGTCAGGGGAGTCTCCTAGGTCATTAGCACTTTCCTTTCTGCCATCGATCCCATTTCACTGTCCCCCTTCGGCCCCGTCCGAAGTCTTGTCCGTACTGTATACTTGACCTTTGTTACCCCCCCCAGAAGCGCATTGTCCGCCCCAGCGACGACTGTCACCCACTATTTTTTCACCCACTATTCTCTGTTCCTCGCAGCACCGTCGCCGCCATCCTTGCTCATAACTCATCGACCCTTGCCCTTTCCATTCTCCTCTCTCCACATTAGAGGCACCTCCCAACCCATTCCTCTCTTTTCTCTCTCTTCCTCCTGCTGCTCCTGGCTCCTGGTCTCCCAATCCTGTCGCGACCATCCCATCCTCTCACCGTCCGCCAACGGCTCGTGTTTTTCTTTTCCTGTTTGCTGCGGTTTCCGACTCCGTCGTCAATTGACCGAAACCATCGTCAACTCAGCAAACCCAGAGGTGAGTTGAATGTTGTTTTCGTATCGCATGTAGGCGCCGAACAAGAGAGACGACACATGCACAAACTCGCACCTAAAATCGCCCCCCCCCCCCTCGAACTCGAGTTGTTTGAGCCGCCGCCGAAATCGAGCCATTGAGAATCTGGGAAAGCGAGACGAACGAGACACGAAATAGAGACAGCCCAGACAGGAGAAACACAATCCGCTCGCCCGCCTCCCGGACACCAGCTTCTCCTCCCTCGCCTTCTCGACGATTCATTACTCCTATCCGCCTTCGCCTGGATCGTTTCGCATTCCAGCCCCGTCGCTCCCAAACAACCCAAATCCGTCTCTCTCGTTCGCGCGCTGGCATCACGCCCACCCCCGGCATGGTTGGCTAACAAGCTCTGATTCTCTTCAGGTCCAATTCGACTCAACCCCCCAGCTCCGTACAGAACCCCCCAATTCCTTTAATCACTACCCGTTCAATTCAACCTGCTGTCTGCCCGAACGACACCAAACAGCCAAAATGGGTTGCGGAATGAGCACGGAGGATAAGGAGGGCAAGGCCCGCAACGAGGAGATCGAGAACCAGTTGAAGAGGGACAAGATGATGCAGCGCAATGAGATCAAGATGCTTCTTCTGGGTAAGCCAAATTCTGCCGACACCCAACACCCTCTCCTGTGGCCGTTGCTTTGAAGCGATGCCGTCGAATATTCCTTCTCCTTCCGTTCTTCCTCCCATCCCTAACATTCACCTAGGTGCTGGTGAATCCGGAAAGTCGACGATTCTGAAGCAGATGAAGCTGATCCACGAGGGCGGCTACTCGCGTGATGAGCGGGAATCCTTCAAAGAAATCATCTTCAGCAACACGGTGCAGTCGATGCGTGTCATCCTCGAGGCCATGGAGTCACTGGAGTTGCCCCTTGAGGACCAGCGCATGGAGTACCACGTCCAGACCATCTTCATGCAGCCCGCCCAAATCGAAGGAGACGTTTTGCCGCCCGAAGTCGGAAGCGCGATCGAGGCTTTGTGGAAGGACCGTGGCGTGCAGGAGTGCTTCAAGCGCTCTCGCGAATACCAGCTCAACGACTCTGCGAGATAGTAAGTGGCCCGATCGACCGCCCAAGTCGCGTAGGCCGCGTGCGCTAACAAATCACAGCTACTTCGACAACATTGCACGTATCGCTGCTCCCGATTACATGCCCAACGACCAGGATGTCTTGCGATCGCGTGTCAAGACGACGGGTATCACGGAAACCACGTTCATCATTGGTGATCTGACGTACAGAATGTTCGATGTCGGTGGCCAACGATCTGAGCGAAAGAAGTGGATTCATTGCTTCGAGAACGTCACCACGATCCTCTTCCTCGTCGCCATCTCCGAGTACGACCAGCTGCTCTTCGAGGACGAGACTGTCAACCGCATGCAGGAGGCTCTCACATTGTTTGACTCCATCTGCAACTCGAGATGGTTCATCAAGACATCTATCATCCTCTTCCTCAACAAGATCGACCGATTTAAGGAGAAGCTTCCAGTCAGCCCCATGAAGAACTACTTCCCTGACTACGAGGGTGGCGATGACTACGCTGCGGCATGCGACTACATTTTGAACCGATTCGTCAGCCTGAACCAGCATGAGACTAAGCAAATCTACACGCACTTCACCTGCGCGACAGACACAACTCAGATCCGCTTCGTCATGGCGGCAGTGAATGGTGAGTCTTGGCCCTTGTCGCACTGCAATATGACAAAGAAAACAAAGAATAGAGAAGGCTAACACGACAAACAGACATTATCATTCAAGAGAATCTGCGGTTGTGCGGCCTGATTTAAACCAAAACGTTTGCTTTTTTCAACAATACCCTTTACTTCTAATTGCATGACACAAGCCAGAAAGCGTCGTGGGAGGCTGGCTCATGAGATTACCTTTTCCTCCCGATGAAGAGACGGCGACCCGATGGCTTTTCAAGATTCCCTTGATTACGCGACTGTATTTTTTTTCCACTCTCGGCCTGTCCCCGGTATATTTTCCTCCCAGATCAGGCGGCACACATTTTTGCTCTGCTCTCGTCTGTCCGCGTCCCGGAGTGAGAGGGAGAAGACAGGAGGCAGCTCTGTACCAAACACGACGTCGTAACAACAGGAGGCGGGATCGTAGCGGGAGATGGAATCTCGCCGAGAGCGGGCAGTGACTGAGGGATAGCGTGAGAAGGAAGATGAGAGAGAGTGAGAGAGAGCGGAGAGAGGGCGCGCGAGATGGAACGATGTCCGAACGGATGGATAGCAAGAGGAAAAGAAGCAATGAACTTGAATGCATTTGAGAGAGAGAGCCCGATGGATGGAAGGTGGTTCGATATTCTGTTTAATTACGAGAGTCTCCTTATTTCTCGAGCTACTGTGATTTCGAGCGCTCTTTACTCATAATACGGTTCTCAAACGGGCTGTGATGCATCATCGCCTAGGTACCTTAAGGTTGCTTATTACAAGGCCGTTCACAACGCAACATCTGTAAGAGCGTTGAGATCTGGCGATCCTTGGCGTCCCGAAACAACAGCTAGTCCGATCCAGAAACATAACCTCGGCGTCCCGTGAGCAGTCTTCGTCTTGAAGATCCCGTCACATCACCGCGCACTGGGTAAGGTTGCTCCAGATGGACTGTACGAGCCCCGAAGCCACATCGAGGATTGGGCGTCTGGTCGGTAGGCTCCGTCTTCCGTTCTGAGCCGTTCGCGGCGTCCCAAGATGCGATGGCGCCGCTTCCGGCCCCTCTAGTGCATTCTCCCGCCAAAGCTCGCAAGGGGGGACGAGACAAGAGGTCAGATTCTGGCCTTCCGGTTCTTCGCTTCGTCGCTGGCAGCACCACAGACCATGCCCACCCAAGGAAGAATTTTAGAGTCCAAGGGTCTAGGTCGTGGGGCCTCTTTCCTTATCTGTCACCCGCCCGCCGCCACCGCCGCCACCTCCTGCCCGACCGCGGTTTGGTCCGATGTCGTTTAGGCTCAGAGGGTGTTAGTATAGAAGTGGATGGGGCATGAGGACGGCGACAGACAATTGCCTGAGAAAAGACCTAGCAAGTCTACCCGGATGGAGTTGGAATATGAAATATAAACATTGAATAAGAGAAACACCCGTAAGCGACCTAGGACGGGCCGTCTTATTACTATAATATGATCATACAGACACACGTGAAGTCGCTGTAATACATACACATCAGGGCTTGATGTGATGTGGTGTGGCTGTGATGGAATCTGAGACTTTACAAGAACCAGAAACTTGGTATATAAGGGTGACGTATTTGTGATCCTTCCAGGTCATGTTAAACGACTGACGACGAAACATTACATGCCTACATCGTAGATACAGAGGGATAGACAAATAGCAACAACACTGAAAAAATTGAAGATTGGAATGGTTGTTGACAAAGATGGCAGGTTTGCTGTAGCGGCAGAATGAACGGGTTGGCATGCTTCTTAGGGACAAGCACCGTCTGCGTACTGTACTAAACTACCTACCTATTGCTAGACAAGTATACTTGTGGAAGTACAGGTATGTAGTTGATGGTGGTCTAGAACTGTGTATTGTCCATGAGCATTTATTATTAGGCAGGGATTGCTTTTGTCTCGTCTGATGTCGCCCATCACAGGGAACCATGATGCCCTTCCCCTTTCCCCCCTATCCTCAAACATGTCGCATCATTACTGAAGTCCAGCTCAATAGGAATCAACTATGCCCATGTCCTTGTATGTCAAATACTACGTTGTTTGTGTATTGACAGCTTTGTTTGTTCTTGTGTTTTCTCCATTATGCTGCTAGTCTCACCTGCTGTGTTGTTATTAAACTGGCTGGTCGGCTGCGTAACGCTGCTTTTCTTGCCCCCTTTCATCTCCCGATGCTGAAGATCAAGACTGTTTAGAAGCTTCTGAGGCATAATGAATCGAAGAGTTAGGGCCACATAAGACCGCAGGTCTTGGGGTTTCCCAAGCTTGTTGCCCTATGAGTATCCCTGAGGAGGGGGTTTCTAGCGCAGCGGAATGATGACTAAAACCCCCGGGTAGAAGCTTGGAAGCAGGGACGCCAGAAGAAACACGGCAAATAGAGTTAGGGGGCGTCTGGTAGATTCATACAAATTGACGACAATGTCATTCCTACCACCAGTCCACTCACAGTGTGATTCTATTTCTGACCCCAGATCCCTATGCCTTTCTCACTATCTATTATATCCTATCATCCTTTGGCCGTCGCTTCTGATTTCGCAATCGCTCATTCCCGCCCGTTCTGGAATGGCCGATTTAGACCCCGTATGTCACCCGGGATGAGAGGTGTGAGAGACACGAGAGTTTCTAGTATAGACCCACCGGCAACCGTTGGGAAAGGAAGGGGGGAGGAATGGCCTGCGTGTGTGTCTGTGTATAGAAGTAGCCTTTTAATAACCCCGTTGCACCCTTCTTCGGGGAGCCTCCGGAAGCGGGCCCAGGTGGAATGGCCCCAAACTTTGTCCATCGGAGTTCGGAAACTACCGTTCATGAACTTCCGCGATGTATTGCGTCTTGCTTTCTTGCCACTTGGTATGGTCTGGTGGAACGGGCAGGGCTTCTGACTTCCCGGGGGATATATTATGAGAGAGAGCGCACGCGGGCACGAACATGTGCGCGCTACTCTGCTCATAAAGTTATACTCAAACTCCAACTCCAAGGCGGCAATGATGACGACTAGGTTACCCTACATGTGTACGTACGTACGTCTATGTTGGTTGAAAAAAGAGACGATCAGCATACCTTGGGTGTTGCTGGAAGTGACACAAGAACCGGGAGAGCACATATCATGTTACATGGCGGCGACACCTTCTATCATGTACTCACTTGCCTTTATGTTCGAACGAGATGGGTGGCCTCTCCCATTTGTCGGACGTGTTCGTCGGGACCGGGCGCGGCGGGCAAGGTGTCTGAAAAGCAGGTGGTATCGTTGGTTCCAAAAAGCAGGATGATACCTGTACACGTACGAAAAGAAGATCTGAGAAGAAACGGGGCCTGGTTGTTGTTTTTCGATTGCCTCCTGTAATGGGACTGTTGAAACGGGCAGAATCCGAGACAATCCCGTGACGCACCACAGCCCCAGCTGAAAGGTACGAGGTATTGCACAACGAACCCCTCCCCCGCCCCCTGGTTTCTGGACTGCGTGATTCATTGTAGTTTGCTTGGAAACGAACGGTTACGCTCCAAGACTCGGTAAGCCAAGCGGTATCTTTCCATATAGGAAACGAAGCAAAAGAAGGCACGCAGCTAGCCACCGTCCTCGCATCCAAGACCTGCTGGTTCGCAGCAGATGAGGTGGATGCTGCTGTTGTGATTGGGAGACCCTGCTTTCAATAATTATGCATATGCGTATGTACCTTTACAGAGTACGCACGGCCATCAACCTCATCTAAGGTAGCTAGCTGGGAACCGGCTCTTGCTCCGTCCACATCTTGTATGTCTGTGGCGAACCAGCCAGCCATAACCCTCAAATGTTCGCTTGTCCTTTGATGCTGCGTTATGTGGTGTCCATCCTGTATTCTGGCCGCATGCCACCTGTCGTCCCTTGCACAGGGGAAGCCCCACGTCCACTTCATGTTTCATTTCGTCAATTCGTTCTCGCGCCGCTCCCCATATGCTCGCATACGTGATTGAGCCCTACAACGTAGGTGCCAAGGGAGTTTATTTTGAGAGCGAGTAAATCGAGCACCCGGGTCTGCCTGCTCGAAATACAAAGTGGTTCGATGACGGTGAAGAAGTCGCACCGGCATATATCATGATGCTCGCGGTCCGATTGCATGGCGCAACCGCAACAGTTCCGGCATCCCACATTGGGTTGAATCCGAAGAAAATGCAAGAACGACGCATCAATACCATCCGAAGAGTCGGACCATCTCTTCGTTTACACTTTGACGCCGGGATAACGAAACGGGGAAGACCATGGCACATGTGAAGAACAGAGCCTTTCTCAGGCCCCGTTGTCACCCTCCCCCATCGCCGCCTCCGGCGCGGAGCCTTCTGCATCGGGATGCTGACTTGGGCCATGGCCTCCCTGCTGCGCGAGGAACTCGGCATACTCGGCGCTAGCCAGAGCCAGCTGCCGCGCCGCCGTCTCGATCCGGAGCTGGAATCGCACATGGTGGTTGTCGCTCCGAGCCTCTACCATGGCCCTGTCTAACACATCCTTCACAAACTGGGCGACTGTCGGGTCGGCGCCTGGCTGCCCAAAACTGGGGTTTACGGGGGCCATGCTAGGAGCCATCGGCGCTGTGCCGGCAAAGCTTGTGTTCGCGGATACTTGTGGCACAGGCTGTATTTGGATTGCTGGCATATGCTGAGGAAGGTTGTTTTCTATGTTGGAAAGCTTGTTAGTACTTCAAAACATCTTCGCGGGTTGGCCGAGTGAATATCGGCCTCGCTTACCGTGGAAAGAACAACGGGAGCCGCTAGCATTAAACCAGCAGTTCGCACAGCTGCCACACATCTGGCCATTGACGACGACACACCCGTTCCAAGGTCCGTACCCTTTATGACAGCTCTTGCAGGGACTGTGGGCTTCCTGTCCCGACACGTGGGCCAGTAACGCTTCGACGTTGCTTCTTCTCTTCAAGTTGAGAGTCTGGTCCTGGCGACGCTGGACCGCGGGCCGCTGTCCCTCGTTGTTCGCCAGCCGCTTGGCGAGAGCACTATCGATAACTAGCTGCCCGTATCCGCTCTCGGAGGCGAGGTCCTCGGCCGTCCGGGATAGGCTCCCGGTGCCGTGGGTACCCATCGGTGCCTCCATGGCGAATTGGGCCGGTAGATTGTGTAGATCGGGGTGGATATCGGAGTCAGTCCCGGGCACAGTGCCAGGAGGACCGTTGGCTAGGATGCCGGCTGCGGCGAGATCGAAGGGGTTCGGGTGATGCTGCTGGTGATGATGGTGGGAGGAAGAGCCAGGAGGTGGAGGAGCGGTTATCTCGTCGTCATCTTCGTGCTCGGCCTCGGCCTCTGCATCGTGGGCGAGCTGCTCCAGCTGGTCGGTAGCGACGGAGGAGTGGCGGCTTTGGCGGCCGTGTGCGTCGCGCTTGAGGCCTCCTGGGGAAGGCTTCGTCACCTTGTTTGGGCGGCCTCGAGGAGGTGGTCGGCTTCCGCCTCGGGCACTCATGGGGCAATCGAGGAGGATGCTGCTCCTTTCCCCCCTTCTTGATTGATGAGGATAGCTAGGAAGCTCTAGTTAGTCGACAGTGATGAGTGGCGTTGGAAGCGGGCAGCTGGTGTCAGCTGGGGGGAGGGCGTGATGAGTTTGGGGGTCGAGAGGAGTTGGTTGAGCGGGAGGAAGCTGGTTGTCTTCGAGGGTCCCACTCGTTTCGCTTCCAAGGTGGTGCAGATGGAGCTCGGGCCAAAGGTTCTTCTCCAAGCACTTGCACAGCCTTATGTAAGCAATCAAAGTTGCAGTCGAATGGAAGTACGAATATGGATAGGGAAAGTGCGACTTGTGCGGCAATGATGAAATGTAATGCAATATCTCAAGCCACAATATTTGGCGCGCGAATCAAGCACTTGAAAATACATTGTGCCAACGGAAACGGTCAAAGAGCTTTACTCCACTGCTTTACTGATATAGGTAGTACATGGTCCTGCTCAGGCCATCTTGTCTACAACGTGACAGAGGACTAACTGTTTCCTGATGTGGGTGTCGCTCTGGAGCCAACTTGAAATCAATTCCACAAGGAGGAGTGGACTCTTTTCCATGCATGCCAAGACTTCCTCTCTGGGTGCTGAAACCTTGGGAGGATAGCAGCAAACAAGCCCTATACTGTGATGATGAGACGACAGGATCATTCAGGTTGCCTCCTGTCGTCATATATGTTCAGATTAGCCAGTGTACCTTTCGCTCGGAGATACGACTATGGATCTAGTGAACACCAGTGGGAAGTTCTTCTATTGAAATCAACAACCTTCAGCCTGACGTCTCGGCTGTGGAAGGATTCTCCCAGACATCACCACCACCCTCAGCCTCCGTCATCTCCTTCCACCGCTGGGCAAACTCCCTCAGCCCGCCCTCACCCGCAAAACTCGCGTCTACAACCTCCTTGGGAAGCTTGTGCGCGGAATACTGTGGTGTGCTGAAGTTGAAGGCAGCTGGGTTGTCCTTCTCGACCAACCTCAACTCAGGGACCAGCTCATCGGCGTCTTCGTCATCCGTCGTCTCGTCCGCACCACTGCCTTCAATTTGCTCCTCATCATTTAAAACGGAACCCAGCATAGGCTTCGGAACCCTGATTTCAAGCAACTCGACCCAGCTGAAGAGCAGACTGTCTGTTCGTGGCGCCCAGGGGTTGATGTCGATAAGGCGCACCTTGCCGAGCTCATCGTGCGAGTCGCTGTCACCGGGAACGTAGACATCGAAAGTAAAAGACCCGTCGGGGAAGGTGAAGCGCAGATGGTCCTCGAAGAAGTCGGTGATCTTGGATACCAGCGCTGGCCGCAGGCCGTCAAGGAAGGGGTAGTAGTTCCAATCGCGCTGGCAGAGGCCGATGAGAGTGCGGTGCTTGACGAAACAACGAAACTCAAGCGCCGGATTGGGTGCGAAGAAGGGTCTCAAGACCAAGATGGGCTGGAAAGGCCTATTGGCGGACGAGGAAACAGTATCCTCGAAGGCGTGCTCTAGGTCATGACTGACGAAGCTGGAGCTTTTGAGGAGGAGGTAGATATCGTTGGGTGATGTGCACTTGAGCGTGTTCTGGTGCGGTGAGATCCAGGCTGCATCTTTCGGGGCGGACCAGTTCAGCTTGGGCGCAACAGAGCCTCCCAATTCCTTGATAATGTCCCGGATCTCCTGATGAATTCCAGGGAAGCGCTCATTCGGCGGCCGAGAGTCGGCCTCAGGTTCGTCGTCGGAGCTGTCTTCCTCGAGATGTTGGTTTCGTCTCGGCGCACCGGCTGTATTTGATGAGGTGGACCATTCCCCTTCATCATCCTCGTCGAGAATACTGTCGTCGTCGGCGAGAATGATGCCATCGTCACGGATGTACTGAACAAAATCGGGCGACAGCTTGACAATTCTGGACCTGATTGACACTGTCCGATACTTGATAAACCAGCTGTCGTACGAGCAGTTTAGAATGTGCTCCTTAGTCACGGGCGGAAAAGTAAGCTCTTCAGTGTCTTGGGCCGTGGAATCGTTTATGGCGCCCAGGGTTGGTTGCCCCTCAGTGAGGCCTTCGAGAGACGGCATCATAGAAACAAGTTTATCGGATTGAAAACGGAAAATGGTTGTGGATTTAGGATTTCCCTGGGGTGAGAGGTTTGGGAAACTGGTATCTTTGTCAGATACTACGCGGTGACTAATTTCTTCCAACTCGCACTTACATGGATGAGTCTTGGTGAGTGAGTCTTCTCATCGCCCAAACGAGAAAGGACCCCACCACGCACCCGGCGTAGCTTTTCTGCCGCCCCTCGTCTCCGCAACATGGCCTCACCGCCTTCTTAGTTGAACATTATTCGGACCTTTGGCAGTGACGTCTCCTGCATATCGAGGGTACCGAGATACATCTTGAATTTCCCTCCAGCACCGAATACTCAACATATTGTCAAGCACAACGTCGTTTACCTCCATTCCACACATATCGCCACACCAAAACACTTCAAAAAGACATGTCCGACAACGTCGGTCTCTCAACGCCTCGCGGCAGCGGCACCTCGGGCTATGTCCAACGCAACCTCGCACACATGCGCCCGCGCGACTACGGTGCGCCCTACCCACCAAAAGATGCGGACTCGTTCCGCCACAAGCAGCGACAGCCCGATAAGGCGATCTTGGAGCACGACCGTAAGCGCGAGGTAGAGGTCAAGGTGCTCGACCTGCGTGATACTCTCGAAGACGAAGGGTAATTTTATCATGCCTTTATCAGCCATATATGACCAAGTCGCTGACCAATTGTTCAGTCTCGACGAAGAGGAAGTAGAGAAACGATGCGATGAGATGCGAACGAAGCTGCTGGCCGAGCTCGAGAAACAGACGAGTAGTCGAGGAGGCGGTGCCGGACCCGTTCGCAAGCACTTCAAAAGTCATCAAGTGCACGAGATGGCCGACGCTAAGATCAAAGAGAGCGAGAGATTACGGAACGCATTGAGAATAAGCAAGGATTATGAGGAGGGGAGCCATTGGAAGAGACAAGAGGAGAGGCTCCGGGGTTCTCTAGAACAGGATACCAAGAGGGAGGACGTCGACTAGAGCCAGTGATTGTATCCAACATTTAAAAGAGTGAGTGGCAGCGCCTGCGTTTTGGATACAGGTTAGTATGAAACAGGATGGCGTTCAGGCGTTCAGAGTATCAGAGGGAGACCAATCTATAGTAGTGTCGCTGAGACAGGGCCATGTATACTGCGTTGCCAAGAACGAATCGAAGTACCGGGCCCGATAACGAGATGGTCTTATGTCGAATTGTTAATACACGTGAGGGTATTTCCCCCGCCCTTCAGTAGTATACAGTTTTGATGCAGTCTTTATGCCGGCTATTTCTTTCCTGCAGGTGGTACCCACGATGCTGGTTGCCAGCTTTCACTCGGCCCTTGAGCCCTTGCCCACGGGTCCTTCCCGTATTTCGTCCTCGTCTCGTTTGGAAGCCGAGCCGACTCGGCCGGCCTCGCAGGATTCGTTGGTGGTGTATCGTTCTCCTTTGCGTCCGCATTTGTCGCCTCCAGTCCCGGCGCAATGGGCTGGGTCTGTGCAGTGTTGAACGACGGTAAAGGCTGACCGTTCTGCTGACCCGGGGCATCCGTAAGTCTAGGCTTAGCCTCCCATCTGGCATTCGCCTGCGCCGCCAGAACTTTCATGCGCTCTTGTCTGAAGGCCTCTCGTGACTGTTCTTCGAGTGTCGGGGGCTGTTCTCGCGTGTAACGCAACCACTGGTGCCACAGCGGCGATACCTTTACGTCGGAGAGGTATACCGATCGCGGATACTTGACAATGCGGCGGAAGCGGCCAGGCTCGTTGCCGCGGACGTCTCGAAACTCCCAAAAGGTGTAACCCTGCAGGTCACGGCCTAGAACCAAGAGCATGTTAGTCTTCACGGTCATGGATAGAGGGGAGAGGCCGCAGTTGGGACCTCACCGACGAGGAAGCGCTTGCGCCATGGCAGTCTGAGCGCCTTCCATTTGTACCAAGCCTCCAGAAAGGGCGATATCCGTGTCGGAGACATTTGCGTCGTTGGTGTATGGGGGCTGGGAACAAACAGTCGTTCAGAAACCCATGGCTTCAAATACGTCGAAGCGACAAGATTGATTCTAGAAAAGTAATGAGGTCAACCTTGGATAATTTGCACCGCCACGGTGAAGAAGGCCGGGGAATGGATGTCATCTTCAGCCACATATTGTTTTTACGCTTGTTTCGAGGATCAGAGTTACATTGACGCCACCAGCCACCACCGCACACGTCACTCCACAAAGCCCGCGGCGGGCCAGCCGGACCCCGGGCGTTGTCACCTTAATACTACCTACCTACCTAGGTAGGTAATACCTAACCAAATAACCTACCTAGCACTAGCTGCCTAGGTAGGTAGGAAGTCCAGGTTCCTCCCAGCACCTGGCTAGAGAGATGCATAAACAATTAAAATTCCCCACCAAGACCTCTCTTCACCGGGCCTTCTAATTACTTTGACCTGCAAACCGACTGCCCAGTTCCATTCCTCAAATTCCCTGAAAATTCCTCCTGTTTCTTTTCCCGAGAGACGGAACGACCGCCAGAGAAATCATTTGTAGCATTGATACAAGTCTCGCGCACGCGCGTAAACCGGATGAACTTTCAGCTTTCGCTCATTCAACTCCAACTTCGTCATCGCCGGACCCCGCCGACGTCAGCGCCTAACCGCCGCGTCACTGAAACGCATCCCACGAACCCAACTGCGAAGCGCAGCGGCCCATAAACACCGAGTTGCCCCGGTTTACGATTTTTTCTCGTGTCGGAAAGTCATACCAAGGTACAAAATGGCGTCAGTAACGTCCTTAGACAAGGATCTGCGAAAGTTGCGCCTCGACAAGTATACGCCCACTGCTGCGAAAGAGGTTAGTAGCTGGATTGAGGGGGTTTTGGGAGAGAGATTGCCTTCTGGTGACCTCCTTGAAGGGCTGAAAGATGGCGTCGCTTTGTGCAAGTAGGTCCACTGCTGTCCCTTTTATACTCATTAATGCTGACTTTCAATGCTTTAGATTGATTAACCTTGCGATACCATCACCCGGCGTCAAGTTCAAAAAGTCTGCCATGCCGTTCGTTCAGATGGAGAACATTTCGCACTTTCTGCGCGCCTGCAAACAGCCCCCTCTGAATCTTCAGGACCACGACGTCTTCCTCACCGTCGACCTGTTCGAGCAAAAAGATCCTGCCCAGGTGCTGCAATGCCTCGGAGCCTTCAGCCGTGCCGCACACGCAGCAAAACCGGCCAACTTCCCGTCGCCCATCGGCAAATCCCGCGGGGTGATGAGCCCTCAAGGCACTGGCCGTGGAACTCCTTCGCCTACGAGATCGCGCGGGTTGTCCAATGCATCCGGCTTCGGCTCCCCTCGGCCAAACCTATCCAATGCCAAGACTGGGGACTCGGGCTCGGGGAGATGGAGTCCGACCAAGCCCACATCTCCCGTTAGCAGCTGGAGTAGGAAGGAACATGAAGGCGCCACTTCTCCCGCATGGAACATTGCTCAGTATGGCTACATGGGTGGTGCTAGCCAAGGAAACCTAGGCATTTCTTTCGGAAGCCGGCGGCAGATCACTAGTGCTGGCCCCTCTGTGCCTAGTCTAGCTGAGAAGGAAACAAGGCGAAAAGTCAAAGAAGCCGAGGAGGATCGTCAGCGGCAACAGATGGAGGAGCACCGACGTCAAGAAGAGGAAGAACTCGAGCGCGAAGCACGTCTGCGAGAAGAGCGGGAGATTCAGCGTCTCGTGGAGGAGAAGCAAAGACAAGCCGATCAAGAGCGACGCCAATGGGAAGAGGAAGAGCGGATGTGGAAGCTGACAGAAGAGAAGCGTCGCAAGGAGGAAGCAGAGGCCGAAACCCGCTTGGCCGAGGAACGAACCCGCGCTAGAAGCAAGAGCGATGCTCGCCTGCGGGGACAATTTCTCAGCCAGTACCAGTCGGAGCAGGGCATCAAGCCCCAGAAGACCGGGGCTGACCGAATTGCTGAGCTGGAGAAGGAGCTTGAAGAAGCCCGGGAGCGAGAGAGACGATATGAGCTTGAGCGCCAAGGGCGTCCGGGCAGGGCCCTTGCCGTCACCAATGATCCCAAGGCCCGGCTTAG
This sequence comes from Colletotrichum tanaceti, assembly GCA_005350895.1. Lineage (NCBI taxonomy): Eukaryota > Fungi > Ascomycota > Sordariomycetes > Glomerellales > Glomerellaceae > Colletotrichum > Colletotrichum tanaceti. The sequence continues at coordinate 22,586 of PJEX01000276.1, forward strand.
GTCTAGGAGTCGGCCGTCAGACGGAACACCCAGCCGCCAAGATTCATGGTCCAGAAACGAGCGTGAGGTGCTCCAGACTGCGTGGTCTCAACACCAAGAGGCGCAAGACGATGATGAGCCCCCCGCACCGCCCCCGAGATCTCCAAGGCCCCTTCCGGATCCGATGGTAGTCGCTCAACCGCCTCAAAATATGGTAGCTCACACGACGGGTGGTCGACCTCTTCCGGACCCTGCCGCGTACAAGGCGGCGACCCAAGCCCCACCCAGCCGAACAGACCGGTTCCTCGCTAGCAACGCCGCGCCGGCCTCACCCGCCGCTAAGCAGACTTACTCTCGCGAGCTGAGCGCTACGGCAGAGCAAGATGCCGAGGATCGCCGACGCGCCCAAAGCCAGAACAAGACCAAGGCAGGAGGCTGGGCGTCCAAATCGCTCCTCGAGCGCGAAATGGAGATGGAGCGTGAGCGCCAGCGTGAATGGGAAGAAGCTCAGAAGGAGACGGCCAAGGCCGTTCCTGCTGGGAATGGCGTCGACGGTATTGGCGGTGGCATCGGAGGTCGCTGGGACGTCAGCCAGTGGTCTGGTTACACTGGGGGCGACAACCAGAACAAGGGCGCCCAAGGAATTGGAGCTGGTCGTAGACAAATTGTCGGACCGAGACCGCTGCCTAACGTGCCGCGATAAGTTCCGTACGATACTGGTAGAAGGACGCATTGTTTCAGCAGAGGGCGCAACGGGAGGCTCAATCATGGAAACCCCAGTTTGTGTAATCTGAACATGCCACAGATGACAGAGTACATTGAGCGAAGCAGATATCACTTAATGGATGGAAATTGATTTTGAACGAAGTGCAAGCTGCGTTGAACAACCCCCCCCCCTCTTGAAGCAGTGCTGGACTATATCTCATATGCTGAAGGCTGGCAACCATGGACCAGACCATCATTATGCAACAGACATCGTTGCGTTTGCATCTCATGATGAAAGAGACAGGGTGGGGTTGCCGCGGTACGGGGTGAATTGAGTAGACATAGCGCGCGCTCCCGCTGAAGAATAAACCGACATCTTTTCTTCTTGACTTGCCTATCAATTGAACGGACTCTCCACAAAACCATCTGGCCACTGATGCTCTGTAACGTCAGGTACCTAGGTACCGAGGCAAAGATCTATCTTAATTGCCTACCTACGACCTACGCATGTATGTATCTCCACCCAGCGTGTATATGCATCTCCATCTCCTTGACTTTCCAATTATTTGCTCAAACGTAATAATCAAGCGGCAACTCCAACCACTTGCACTGCTCGATATCCTTGAAACCCCTCATCATATTACGCTCCACAGGCCAGTCAATTCTTCTCATCTTCATCTCACCTCTTACAGACGGCTTCCATGGGCCCGACCTCTCCTGCGCCTTCCGCGTGCTCTCGAAACCTCTCGCCTCGAGAAATGCCTTGTCCGGGTTGGGGTTATATGTCCTGGCAAATGAAGTGATGGTGTCGACGAGGTATTGCTGCCAGGGCAAGTCGTTCTCATCGCGCAATGGATTTCCCTGACGCACGATGTTGCCGAAGAGCGGCAGCAGGTCGCCCGAGTGGCATCGAAGGTTGTTGGTGGCCGAGTCAGGGTCTCCCATGGGATGCGCCTCGGACTTGGGTGCCTCACAGATGTCGAGCCTCGGCCATTCTGGCGTCTGGTACGTCCGCTCGAGTTCGTAGTAGTACACCTCGGGCCCGAACACGCCGCTATCTAAACCTGCGTACACAGTGGCCTGGTCGACACAGCGGAACATGGCGTCAGTTGCCAGCCGAGCACCAATACCAAATGCCGCCCGAGTCGTATTCTTCGTGTCTATCGGAGGGAAAAGACGCTTCGAAGGCGCCGGAAGACCCTGCGACGTAAGCCAGCGAGTGTCGTTGATGACAGTCCCATTGCGCGGGAAGATCAAGAACGGCAGGCCGTCCTCGGATGTAATGCCCATCATCACATGGACATTCAACGGATCGCCCTTCAGCTTCAGCTCGTCCGTCGTCAGATAGACACCGTCGTTGACGAGGTATCGCGCCCCAGGCCCGAGACTTCCGACAGGTACTTTCCGGAGACATTCGACCTGCGACGTTGCGTTGGTGCAGTTCGTGGTGCGAAGAATGGCATTTCCTACAAGGTCCAGCTGATCTTTGATCGAATAGTATTTGGAGTATGACGCCCCGTACGATATGCCTCCCAGATTACTCATAAGAATAGCTGCAGCGAACTTCCCAGCAGTTTTCGGCGACGCCATCATGGCTCGGATTGAGGCCGCACCGGCGGACTGGCCAAAGACGGTGATCTTGCCGGGATCACCCCCAAAATCTCGAATGTGGTCGCGGACCCAGTCCAATGCCAGAATCTGATCGGCGAGACCGAAATTGCCGTTCGTCTCCCCGTCGTCCAGCGCCAAGTAGCCCAGAGTTCCGAGGCGGTAGTTGAAGGTGACGACGACGACGTCGCCACGGGAAGCCAGATTCCCTCCGTCGAATAATGGGTCGCTGCCGAAGCCGCTCGTCATAGCACCGCCGTAGATCCAGAGCATGACCGGCCGGAGCCCGTTGTCGATGCGTCTGTTGCGAGGAAGATACGGCGTGTAAACGTTCAGGTAATGGCAGTCTTCCTCGCCGAACCCCTGGTAGCAAGGAGAGCCGAACTCGAGCGCAGTAGCATTACCGCCGGAACCTCGATACATCCTGGGATACGCGAAGCGCTCTGTTTTTGTGGCGAACCGCATGCCCTGAAAACGGAAGCTATTTCTGTCCCGAAAGCCGAGAACATCTTCCCTGTTGGAGTGAACGACCACCTGCCACCTTCTAGTATTGTCCTGGGCCACGCCGTTGGATAAGGGCGCCGTGTGCATGCACAGGACAGGATTGGTAGCGGAGGGACTGGCGGAGGAGACCTCACTCCTCAGGTTGATTGTCTTTGGATCGTCGCCCTCTTTCGGCGCTACCCATATCGCGGACAAGTCGACATCCGCCTCTTGATGGTCGAGGATCGACAGAATCCTCTTGGTGCTGTTCGACTCGGGAGCCCACAACTCCTCACCCAGCTTCTTACACGCGGCTTTCGCCTCGCTGAAAGGCACTCTGCTCCGGAGGAACAGAGCGCTAGCGTTCACCGTAGGGCTTTTCAAGTCTGAGACGGCAAATATTGTCAGTAACCAGAGGCTTCTTTCGGTCCAAGAGGGTTTGCGCGGCATACCCAGCAGATCGTTGTCTCTAATGATGGCTATGTCGGTCCTCAGGCCCTGGGTTGACGGTGCGCACGATACAGCTGCGGCTAGTAAGGCGACCAGAGCGAGCGCTCCCGCGGGCATGGCGTCTTGCGCCGAGACCGAAATGGCAGTTCCCCCCGGAAGAAACAGCGGAATCCATATATACAAACATTAAGAAGCCTAACGATGCAAAACAGCAACCTCGTGGCAGAATCAAAGGAGTGGACAAGCTAATCGGTTGGCTTTCTGAGGGTTTGAAGCCGCGAGAGTAACAGGACGAGCTGTGGCCACAAGTCCCCTCCCCGAAAACGAGACCAGAACATCCGCCCAACTTAACGAAACCGGACTGTCCATTGCGCCGAGTGTGAACGGTGCAGCAACCGGCCAAGGGCTTCACAGCAACCACGGCGGCAAACGAGGGAAATCCAAATCGGCACGGTCCGACAAGGTGTCCAAGTCACTCGACGCTGGTCACCGTCAAACGACCCGGGCTCATCCAAGCATGCCAGGGTGAGGGAGGTTCATCATGCACATAGGTTCGGGGGTTCGATCTCTTCCATGTCGCAATTGCGGGTTGCTTGGCTGAGTGTGCCGGGAACATACCTAGGAGGGCGGAGAGAAAACAAGAGTGGCCCGACGGACGCGGGCACTTTTCAAGTTTTAGGACGGGCGGGATCGCCCGCAGGCCGGTGCTTCGGTCCAGTCAGCGAGCGAAAAGGTTGCTGAGGTTTCAAAACTTTGACTTCCGCGCGCTCGTGCCCGCCCGTCCGCCCGTCCCCACGAGAACCATACACACTATGTGTTTACTGGAACGCGCTTTTTCCTGACGGTTATGGATTGCCCCGATCTGAAGACATTAATGGGCCGGTATCTTCTGGCTGAAACTGCAACCCGAAACTGCAACCCGGGGCGCTGACACTGCGATATCCTCGCTCGACGAGGCCGTGTGGTGTAGTACCAAAACTCGAGCGGCACCTAATCGGTAAACGTCCGTTGTATGAATCCCCTGTAAGTCGTACTTCGGAGCCGCCGCCGCCGCCGCCGGAGGATTCTTGAGCAGAAATCGCTATCACTCGGATCGGTGCGGCGTGGAGTGGTGCAACAGACAGACCCTTCAACGTCCAAGAGCATATCGGCATGAATGCGAAGAAGCTGGTCAAGGCGGGCGGAAGCGGGCTCAGTCAGATGAACGAAGTCGGCATTAGACGTGCCACGGAGCAATCCGACCCCGACGGCTTCAATTCACTGTCAGTTTGGTCATCCCACGTTGGTATCGGTATGGCTTTGCGGCATTGAAACACGAAGGTTGAGTGTGAAGACGAATTTCGGCCTGAAAAGCCGTCGACCCCAGAATGCCGTTGTGACTGAAAATGTGTCGGATGAACCGCAGAGGGGTCGGATCGTCGACGCTTGTGTCATCACGTACGCGGATAAATTCAACCCTTGAGTGAACAATAGGGGGTTCCTCTTTGCTTGACCTCATTACCCGCGAGGATGGCGCTGTCAGTCTGTTTAAATTCTGGAAAAAAGCCGGCCTTTGGGTCGATGAAGACAGTCTTCTTCCACTTGCCGCCGTCGAGCTTGACTTCGTGACAGATGACATCCTAGATGAAGTCGTAGTAGGCAGGGTCACGAATGACAATGTTGCCCTGGGTAACAGGGGTTTGGGTTGGCAGTGGCAGCAAATACAACCACAGCAGAAGCAAGGAAATGGAATCATGACTGCCATCTCGAAGATTTCTCTTGCCTCTTCAATAATGGAAAGGACCTTGGTTGTTGCTGTTGTGAGGGTGGGCGGTAGTGACCGATGACTGTGCTAAGGCCTTGGGTTGGAGCTGTTTACATCCATAGATGACTGGTGAATACCTTGATATATTGGTGTAGGAAGGAAGCAGCGGAAATCAGGACATGAAACCTGATCTTTGCACGGTAACGCTGCAGAAAAGTCACCATAAGATGGCCAGCTATATTCAAGCAACAGGAAGATAACTTGGTGGACCAGACTCAGATCAAGGGGAAATACGTCGGGACAACGCTACGCCAAACACAACACGAGCAAGGCGCTAAGAGTAGACAACTGACCACAGTTTGCTTACCCTACCTTCTCGGGCGTTTGCGTGACATCAGGATAGAGAAACCAGACGTCTTCAGTTGATGTGACTGCCGGAACCTCTCCATGACGAATACGGATGTCACACACAAGTAACGATCAGCATAGCTTTGGCGAGAACGTTTAAAGAGACCGTTATTAGAAAATAGCTAGCCTGTTGGAAGGAAATCCTCCCAGTCTCCGAAAGCCTCAGGTCTTACAACAGCCTGTTTCTCTTTCCTAAACCACGTCTTTTACTACCCCAGGCTCTTGGAATTCAGACCCATAAGCCATGCCACCATGCCCGCTAATCATTCATCCCAGTCAGATGTCTCAATGTTGGCAATGTACCAGTTGGCCGCAACCTTGTCTCTGCCGTCGCCAGTGATGCAAGAAAAGCGTCCAGCCACCTCAACTCTGCCCTCAAGCCGGGGGTTCTCAATGCCATCCTGCATGGCTTTGGTGACATCCTTGCTGCTGACGATAATACCAGTATCGGCGTGGTTCTCCTCAGTGGCGCCAACAATAAAGGCGCAGGTGCCTACAGCCAAGAGAACAACCCGTTTGTGCTTGTCCAGGTTCTTCTTGGATACCACCCAGTGACCTGCGTTGGCAACAGCCCACTCTTTGACAGCGACGCATTCAGCAATGAGGGGCATGCGAGGGCTGGAAGAGTTGGAGTGGGTGCTGCGGATGTTGTCACAAAAGTCGTCCTCATATTTGCCGGCACGGTTGCGGTTCCAGATGGTGTGTCCTGTGACCATTTTGATGGTCATGTAGTGGCTCTTGTTGGAACTGACAGGGTCCTGACGGAAGACAGCCACGGTAGCGTTGTTGGAGGTAGTGAAGGGCTCGCAGACAGCGTTGGGAAATGGGGTAACGCCCATTTCAGCTAGGTGACAGAGTTGGTATGGCTTTGCGGCCGTCATAGTAAGAGCAGCTAAAGCGCTGGTAAACAAGAGCGTATAGACAGAGACAAAACAGCTCTGCATGACTGCTGTGATGATGATAGGCGGTTCAAATGAGGTGGTGAGTGAAGTATGATGCTTGGAGGAGAGATTACTTGAATAGTTGGGGTGAGGCTTGTGTAAGATAATTATTGACTGGAGAGAGTATATCTATACAATGAGACTCAAGAGAGGGAGCTCTTGTTGGGTTGAAACATTCACTAAGTTGAAGTGAGAGGCTTGAATTGGAAGAGAATGAGATGAAAGGGATATGCCCCTTGCTTAGCATTGACAGAGAACCACCATGTCGTGAGTGATTGTACTACAATTGACTCAAGGAGAAAAACGCAGGTGAGGGTGGTTGCATCATTCTAGTTCTGATGGCGGCAGAGGTGGAGGATATGCTTGTCAGTTCTACTAACGTTCGTCATGATGTGCTATAAAGAAGAGCAGCGTTAAGGGAAAGATCTAACTCTGGATCTCAATAGGATCCGTACCTTCTGCACCACCCACACTCTATATCATTTATTGGGCATTGGAATCAGCAACTATTCCATGATCACCTGAAGTTCTGGTCATTCTTGATTGTATGTGAAGTGTTTGGGGCATGAGAAGGATGCAGGTTTCAGTCTGTGTTCTGTGGTTAGTGGCCCAAGATGTGCCTTCATTTCTTCTAGTTTCAGCATCAGAGGCCACGCAAAGGTTACGGTCACATGCTGTTATTTCAAACATTTACTGTGGAAGTCGTTCCGCAAGTACTTCATCACACATTCTTTCGAGTAACACCTGTTCTCCTTACTAGAAAAGCAACAAGTATGAAGCTGGGGCGTTGCAATGTTCTTCAGTTAGAGCCCACACTATGTAGGGAGAGCCAAACTGGAAGGTCAATATATAGACTCTTAAACTGCTTGCACACCATCGGAGAGCCTCAGGGCCTCGGTCGAGGAAGTCTTCGTCCAGCTCAAGAAGTACGTAAGTCAGGACATCGCACATTCCGACAGAGCCGCCAAAGCAAGAGAATAAGACCAAGTCACCAACAGTGCTCACTTTTCGGGGCTCTGGCCGGACCAATTAGCGCCTCTTGATTGTCTTACATGGTAGACGCGTCAGTCGAGTCACCAGAACTTAGTCAATATGCTAGCCTGGTCACCAGCAAGATGTCGTGGAACATAGGTGAGAAAGAATAAACAAGCCGGCCTCAAGCGGATTGTTCAGGACGCCGCCACCGCACGGCTGTGTCGCCAAAACGGAAGCCTAGAACTTGGGAATTACAAAGCAAAAGTGAAATTCCAACGCGCGTAAAGCGCAAAGGGCAATTCTGGGTAAGCAATGCCAGCCACGAGACGGGAAAACTCACGCATTCGACAGCCTCCTGTGAGAGGGGCAGATCGGAAAAGAATAGGCAACCGTTGAAATTGCAGCAAAAAACCTTGGCTTGCGTCACCTACGCCTGTTATCATAGCGAGCGGGCGCACCCTTGATTTGCATGGAACGTAGGTTTGCAATCCATTCTGTGTAGATAGACCGAGGTAGTTCTCTTAGACTCCCTGCTGGGTTGGACAGCGTTCAGATGCCCCCTCCTCTCTCTCAGCGAGGAGTGTATTTTGTTGGAGATAATGTAGGCTCGACGTCAGCAGAGAAGGGGCCGTCCTGTGCCAAGTTACAGATGCACTCATGTTGTCAATAGGAAGCATCGGACAAGAGTTTGTCGAGTTGGATAAAGTGAGAACTGCTCGTCTGCATTGTGAGCACTGAGCAGCCATAAAAATCGTGAGAATTATTGGAGTCGGTGAGGTCCAGAACTCACTTCTTGTCCGTGACACAACCGATGGCTTAGACTCGGTGAAAAAGAAAAAAAAAATTCGTGTTCGCGGCGAGACGGACACTCGCCAGATCGTGAGATTGTGTGCTTTGTCCTGCAACACAGTATAGCGGAATCCTGCATATCCAACGTTCCGCACAGAACGAGCCGGGGGGGGCAAGAATCGCAGGAGAGGGTTTCGTTTGCAGAGGAAAGCATAGAACAAAGTCAATGACACTTCCTGTGCGAGGTGACATGTCATTGTAGTTTTTCAAAGATCCCACAAGGACAGAGATCCGCCTGCTCTATTTCTAAACACCTGTACACGAACATGATTCCTCGGTCAGCGGAGCATGGTGACTTCGTATCGGCGCCATGAATGTCGAGCAGCGATGTGTTTATTGATGGCGCAGCCGCCTGATAATCGTCGTGCTTGTCTGCCAGGCCGTTAAAAACAGGGCTTTTTCCCTGTTTTGTTACTGGTGGCTGCAAAAGAGGTGCTGGAGACTTCGTGCGACTCCCGGTCATCCATGTCGGTGCTTGCTGACGGCCGGATCACCCAACCAGGCGTTATTTAAAGTGCGGCTCTACAACAGCAACTATGACCGGGTGGCAGAACCATTTCCACACAGTTCCGTCACATGCCGGGGGGTTTTCTGTACGTTCGCAACACTTGAAGACTCGAGATGACCAGAGTAGAACGTAGTATCGAGCGGTGACGATACCGCTATTTAGCATGGTGGTGCTTCGCAATAACCAGCCCGGTGAGAGTCTGATGATGCCCCTGTCAGACGGCACGTCCAAAGACCGCATAGCCTGACTGCTCTTCGGTGCCCTGGCATCCGTCTATCCTCCCGACGATGCCGAGTGTAGGCTGTACTGACCCCGGAACGCAGATGTCTGCGAAAGACAGCCTTATCGTCTCGGAAAGACAAAACATGCTGCCCCTCTTCTTGCTCCTCGCCATGAATCACCATACGCTGATGTACATGGTCGGACTATTGGATCTTCTGGCCGGGGGCCAAGTTTGAAGTTCTTGCCCGTCTAACCGCGGCGTACCCATTCGATTGGCCAAAGCGGGTGTCCTGCCGTGTAACCTCATTCTGCAGGCTGATTTAAAACCCGTTATTCTTGAGAGTCATTTGATACACACCTTCGCTTGCCTGCCAATTGGACGCACGTTGGAGGAAGGATTCGTATGGGTGTCGTTGAGCCAAGGGTCGAAGATGGCGGCTTACACGCAAGTGTAAGAATTCTAACCCCGATTAAGCCAAGGCAGTGCCGAAGCTGTGAGGCTCGTTGATATGCCGATCATACCAAGCATCTGGACATGCTGCGCCATAAGCAACCCTCCCCGCACACCTCAGAAAGAGGAGAGATAGAGAGGGATAAAGTGGTATGTCCTCGGTGTGGGTTTGGATGTCAACGACGACAGCCCGGTTGCCTTCTTTGCATGCGGACCATTCTCTGGAGAAGTTCGCCTGGCGAATCCGGGTCGACCCTCCCTCCCTCTCGTCAAGTCATTCCGGACAAGACCCGGGACGCCTCTTGCGGAGTAGGTATTCGGCAGAGCAAGAAAAATCACCGCTCTCGGTATGTGATGCATCGGAAGTAGAGGACACCGGGTCGTATTTGTCCGCGTTAAGGTCTATGTTCAGCTCCCCAGTAAAGAATCCGCTCCATCTTCGGGCTGGGGTGCTCTAATAGCCCTGTACGGGTGCAAAGAAACTGCTAATAGCTGGAAAGCAAAACTCGTTCACCCCCGTGAGTTGCGCATTTACATCTGCCTACGGTTGCGTGGACACTTTGCGCGGAGGTCGCAGTTGGGGAAATCGCCGTTTGAGCAGCAGGCTGCCGAGACAGAGGTGAGCGGCGACGTAGACAGCGCTTGGTTGGATTATACTGTCCACCTCACCGAGCTGACAAGGATAATGAGAATGGCTGCCTTGCGATAGACGCATCAACACATGAGGTTGGTGGCTTGCCACATCGGATGGTGGTTTGCGTACTCCTGGCGGTGAAAGTCGGCTTCCTCGATGCGTCGATGACTCGAACCGCTCCCTCTTGCAGTCTGCTCTTGCGTTTCTCCCATCCTCTTCCCATCCCCTCGAACGGGACAAACTCAAGTGCCAGTTCCGACGGCCGGTGGGCGTGAGCTCTGTGCCGTTCTCGAGACATTGGTAGATGTAAATGTTACTGTGGCTGTAAGTGTTGACCAGTCTGTCATCGTCACCGAGTCCCGTCCTGCGTTCTGATGCAGGGAACAAAGATGAAAATTCAACGAACCCAACACACCCTCTTGTTTCCTCACTTTCCCTCATACGCCCCCATACAAAGGGTCTCTGCTCGCCTCACTTTGATATATACGTATTCGAACTCGAAGCACCCATAACCTTGTCAAATACTCGCGAACAGAACGTTCCGCTCTGTAAGGTCGGAGGGTTCCTGGCTCTGCACTTTAGCACCCCCCCCTCTCTCTCGCTCTCTCTCTCTATCTCTTTCTTCCCCCCTCTCTCTTGGCAAAATTCCCGGAGGGACAACTTTATAAATCGATACTTACCTGTTTTCATCTTCGCCGAGCAGGCAATCCGTCTCCAGGCTCTTTCGCAACCCTTCTCGCCAACATGAACCCAGCCGGCTTCAATCAACTCCCTCCTGGCCCACCAAGACCCCCTACAGGAGCAATGGTGGGACATGGAAACCAGCGTCCACAGCCCCATCCGCCGGCTTCTAGAGGTCTTATGCCGGGCCTACCACCGCACCAAGCCGCACAGCGTCCGATGGCTCCCATGATGGCTCCGGTGACAATGCCACAACCTATACCGCAACCGATACCGGTACCGCCACCCAACGAGGCCATCCCACTCGAGCTCAGACAAAAGCGGCTTGTCGAGCCTTCGGACCTTCGCAGCGAGCGGATGACGGAGGCTAACGCGCGCGAAGCTCTGTCCGAATACGTTGTTTACCGGCTCGAAAAGGTCAACGACCCGGACGAGATTGACGACGAAGGCTACCCGGCCGTGCCAACTTGGGATAATGTGATCAGGACGGAAGTTCGAGACCTCTCCAAGCCGGTCATAACCCGCACCATCCGCCTCCTCGACGATGAGGGCAAGTCTGTCATGCAGAAGAAGATGAAACTTACGGCGAGCCAGCAGCGTCAGATCGAGAAAGCTCAAAACTATCTCGAAGCCCACAATAATGACAAGAGGTTCTGCTATACCCTGCAGCAAATCGATACCAAGATGAAGAAGCTCAGCAAGGACTCCATTGAGTACCGTCAATACATGGCGGGACGAGAATCGAAGGAAGTGACCGTGTCGAAGACGAAGAAGTCCAAGAAGAACTTATTGGAAACCACTTCGTTGACGGTTTACTTCAAACGAGAGCCCCGTGCCGGAGTGAACTCCACAGCCCTCCTGGGTGAGCAGAGAAGGGAGGCCGAGCACAATCGTATACTAGAGGATCAACGGCGAAAAAACACGCAGGCTCAGCAGTTGATGGCCGAGCAGCAGCGCCACGACATGCTGATGCGGCAGCAGCAGGAAATCTTTGCACGGAGCACGATGCCGCCGCCGATGCAGCCCCCTCGGCCCCATCACCAGGATAACCCCCCTCACCCGCCTCAGCCAAAACAGTTTGGGGGGTTCAAAGGGACCAAAGTCCATGTCATTGAGAACGATCCGAGAAGGGGGGGCAAGCCCAAAGTTTATCCCATATCCTCAAAGGGTTCGAGAAGTTCCGGAAGCTCTGACTCGACCGAAAGCTCCAGCGATTCGGAGCTGACGCTAGGGTCATCCGTGACGGAGTCGTCGGATTCCAGCAGACATGGCCGGCGTCGCCATCGCAGTGAAAGCCGAGGTCGAAACCGAAGCCGCAACCACAGCCACGGCCGGCGTCGCTATCATGACCGCCCGGAGCACTACGGTCTCCCGTCCCGCCACCACACCAAACCCAGCCAGCATTACATCCTCAATAGGGATACGCCTTGGGGAGGATCGATGCCACCTCCACTGTCACCGGCCCCTACGCCAATGACTGATGTTGTTGACCGCCTTGATGACGCGACCTCCCGATCCCGACGCATAGCAGAAAGAGCGCATGGTCATGAGCTGGATGACCTCAAGCTGTTCCGTCTTTGTCGCCAGAGTACGCTGCCGCCCCGCGTGGTTCACGGGCATCCGGGATACCGAGTTGTTGATTCAGAAGAGGTTGTTCGTCAGCGGCACGAGAACGATTTGAGCAATTTGAGAAGATGGAAGATCCGAGACGAGGCATTGTATGAAGACGGGGAGGAGTCGATTGCCGCAAAGAGAGGGGCAGCGGCGTGGAACCGACGGAACCTGGAACCAAGATTCCGCCGTCAATCACAAGAAAGAGTTGCCACTCTCCGCGAAGACCTGGAAGAAACATTCGAGGCGATGGAGGCTCGGGAGTACATGAACCGCCAAGAGCGTGGAGCGTGGTCGCCACTTGAGAACCCCTTTGAGCCCCTCGGACGAGCCGGACGGAGGGAATCGTTTGCTCCGGCGAGGTACAACTAGTCGGGCGTCGTGTCTTTGGTCTTTGATATTCATGTTTGGTGTTGTGGGTGGCGACATATTCTCATTGATCAACAGAGACGGAAGGTTTCAGGGTCAATTCTTTACCTTCATCACAATGATAACCAGATTGATATTGACCCTCTGATAAACACAGTCCGACGCAGGTGAAGTGGATTAGGTGCTAGGACAAGTATTCATCGCCACTACTTGCTCGAAAGATGAACAAGGTGATAGGAACCACAAGGTAGCACATAGCTGCAAGAGCTCGAAAGGGAACAGCTTCTATAAGTATTCGTGGGTGGGTGAGGGTCTACCTTCGCGTTGCGCCCAATATATAAGCCTCGGGGAACGGCCACAGAGAACGTGTATGCCCGACGTGAGGCGAGCAGCTCTTCCAGACGAGTCGACTACGTTGCAGCAAGGCGCAGGATCGCATGCAGGGAGGAGCCTGCGTGGTGAACGTGGGCGAATGAAAACCAGTGACGATGATTGAGCTGACTGCCATTGAACCAAACAGGAAAGTGTAGCCATGCCTATTGCCGAAATGCAACAAGTCTCTATCTACATTCGAGACGCATTCTAGGTAGCAAGAATGGTGGTGGGCTGATGTCGAGTTCGAAACGAGATGCTACTGAAAAAGTATCCACTTCGAAGTACCCTGGAACTCGGATAAACAGATTCCACCCATTCGAGTCTCAGGAACACCGAGGATGACTCAGCCAAATTTGCTAATGGTTCCTCTCATCCTTAGCGCGAAAGTTGCACCTCGACGCGTTGGGACGCGCCCCCTGGCCGACCACGCTCAAGAATTGCACGCTGCTCTGAACTAACTCTACCTACCTACCTACCTAACAGTCGAACTCGTGCGATAAGGAAACCGCGCCCCTCCCTCCCATCTTCGAAACAAAGACAAATGCCAACAATTTAATCCCCTTGGATGACGGCTGGAATCATCAGCCTCCTGCCCACCCGATCCTCGCCGATACTACGCCTGTTCACCCGCGGAGCAATTCGCATCGCTCATGTCCACATCTCTGCCCCCCATTCGGATATAGATCCGGATACAGGTTCAATGTTGGCCAGAGCGAACAAGGCATACGAGGCCAGCGCGCCGCCTCCTCCCAAGAACGACTTGGCGAAGCAACTCTTCCCCTCGAGCAGTCCCAGCGCCACCCAAAATGGAAATATCATGGACCAATTCAAGAAGACGACCCAGCCGATCTCGAATGCCCCCGTATCGGCGAGGACCGCTTCAACCGCCAACACATCCACGCCCTCGAAATCGTCACGGCCTCCACCAGGCAGGACTGCCAGCGTCACACACTTCGCAAACAGCAACCGATCTGCCCCAGACCCGATTCACGCCCCAAACGGAAGATCTCTCGCCTCACTGTACTCCAGATCTGATTCTTTCCGCCACGAGCCTGAGACCAGCTTGTCTGTCCAAAACCAGTCAGCCAACTCAAAACCCGTCGTCTACTTTGCTGAGGATGACTTCAGCGACGACGACCAACTGGACCTCGACTATGAAGCACCATCTGCTTTGCCTTCGCTTCCCAACCCACCATCCAAGGTGATTAAGGTCCCCGAGCCGCCAAGAGATGAACCTTTGTCACAGTTTGTACCGTGGTCATCGTCTCCCGCCTCTCATTTTGTCAACCCGAAGCTGTCTCGCACGACATCCACCGCGAGCTCACTCAAACGCGACTCTCCAGAGAATGCAGAGACTCTGGCGGTCCTGCAGCCCAAGAAGCGTAGGCTCCCGAAGAACTGGAGCTTTGAGGAAGAGGATCGCGCCCTTGTACCAGAAAGCAAGCTTGAGATGCCTCGATGGGCTCCTGGGGGGGTAACGCCCGCCCCGAAGAAGAAAGAGACATGGAACATGACGGCCAGTGCTGTCAAAGAGCAGAAGAAACAGTTGAAAACCCAGTCCAAGAAAGCTATCGCCGGCGATGAATGGACCATGGACGAAATTCGACAAGAGGTCACTCAGAGTAACCTTCCCAGGCCCAAGGCGTCGGCGATTGCCCTGACCAAAGAGCAAAAACACGTTCAGAGTCTCGTGGTCAACAAGGGGCAGAGCGTATTCTTCACAGGCCCGGCAGGAACCGGAAAATCAGTCCTGATGCGGTCGATCATCGCCGAGCTAAAGAAGAAGTGGGCGAGAGATCCTGAGAGGCTGGCCGTCACAGCATCAACCGGCCTTGCGGCTTGCAATATCGGAGGCCAGACGTTGCACAGCTTCGCTGGAATTGGCCTCGGGAAAGACGACATTCCAACGTTGGTCAAAAAGATCAGGCGGAACCCCAAGGCCAAGAATCGCTGGCTCAGGACCAAGACGCTCATCATTGACGAGGTATCCATGGTCGACGGGGATCTCTTTGATAAACTGTCGTCAATCGGCAGAACCATCCGGAATAACGGCAAGCCCTGGGGTGGCATTCAACTCGTCATCACGGGTGACTTCTTCCAGCTGCCCCCGGTACCCGACGGCGACAAAAGCAGGGAATCCAAATTTGCATTCGAAGCGGCGACATGGAACACGGCGATCGACCACACAATTGGCTTGACGCAAGTGTTCCGACAGAGAGACCCAGGTATGTTCGCACGTGCAACATCGACTTGTTCCCGCTGCGGCAGCTAACCAATGTTTAGTCTTTGCCAATATGCTCAACGAAATGCGTCTCGGCAAAATCAGCGAGGAAACAGTGCAATCTTTCCGGAAACTAACAAGGCCCATTGTCAGCGATGATGGACTTGAGGTGACTGAGTTGTTTCCCACCAGATACGAGGTTGAGAACGCCAACCAGGGGCGATTGCGCAGCCTTCCCGGGAAAACGTACCGCTTTGATGCCGCCGACTCTGGAGACCCTCAAGTTCGCGACAAACTACTTCAGAACATGATGGCAGCCAAGACCATTGATCTGAAGGTTGGCGCCCAGGTTATGCTGATCAAGAACATGGACGAAACTCTTGTCAACGGGTCACTTGGGAAGGTGACACGGTTCATGAGCGAGGGCAGTTTCGAGTCTTGGCACATGACGGATTACGGGTCCGATGTTGATGCGTCCGAGGAAGGTGACCTCAAACGAAAGATCAAGGCCTTTAGCAGAGAGGTTGAAGAAGCGACCAAAGGGACAATTGAATTCCCCGTGGTAGAGTTCGCCGCAGTGGACGGGTCGACTCGTACCATTCTATGCGTTCCAGAAGACTGGAAGGTCGAAACGGCGACAGGCGAAGTACAAGCCAGCCGCAGTCAGCTGCCCCTCATCCTTGCGTGGGCATTGTCGATTCACAAGGCTCAGGGACAGACTTTGGAAAGAGTCAAGGTGGACCTAGGCAAGGTCTTCGAGAAAGGTCAGGCCTATGTCGCACTCAGCCGAGCAACCAGTCAACAGGGCTTGCAAGTACTTCGCTTCCAGAAGGACAAGGTCATGGCCCATCCCCGAGTCGTGGGATTCTATAACAAACTCTACAGCGCCGAGCAAGCTGTTGCGACGAAACCGTCCAGCCTGGCCGATTTCTTACACAAGGAAGAAGACACGAAGCTCGTCAAGGCCAATGCGAGATCTCAGTCGTTTGTCAGGAAGGGGTTGGAGGTTATTGACCTCGACGACGAAGAAGAAGCCATGGCGAGCTATGGCAGTTTTTAAATCCCAGGACAAGGAAAGTTCTGGGAAGTGATATACTATGGTGTTCAGGGTCCAGCTCGAGTAGCCAAAACAAAGGGATTGAAAGGGGGCTCATCTGGTGGTCTGCATGGGTTGTCTGGACATAGATAGCGTTGGGCTTAGACGCTCTGGTTTTCACTGGAGGGGCGTGTTTTTGGAAGACGAGGAGATCACCTCTGCTCTCATAACGAACAAACACGATTTGACAATTTGGAAGATATTCCATGTCCACGCCCGAGAGAGACGGGGATTTGTTCACATAGCAAACACCCTAGCCGACGCCGAATTGGGAGAGACGAGAGGAAGTCAGGCAGATGCGATGCACAAAGGTAAGTAAACGCTTCTTGGTCCAAAGTCCAAGCCCGTTTCATCATGGAAATTCTTTGGGTCAACTTTCGTTTGGCCCTCACCAAGGCCAGCTTCTGTCGCCAAACATGAACCTACTAGATGCGTTGTGCAGGCAGTTCGGCATGGCTTGAATCTTGTTGTTTACCTGGTTCGCATGGTCGGATACCTACCTAGGTACCGTATCCTCTCAACTAGTCCGGCTACTGCTAAGGACCGAGAGTAACGCAAAGCAGCCTAGCAGCCGTCAAATCGAGGGTAGTGTGGTGGCAGAAACAAGGGTAAAATAGCTGGCCGAGCGGCTGACGACCGGCTGATCAAGCGACCGCCTGCGATAACGAGCCTAGCTTCAGTGCGGGCACTAGGCTGCTTTGCGTTACAGCGGTCTTTAGCAGTAGCCGGACTAGGTACCTAGTTGAGAGGATACGGTAGGTGCTAGCCTGCTGCCTGCTAGGTAAGGTACCTAGGTAATTCGTGGTTGTGCATGCACAGCAGCTCCTTCCACTGTACCCGCACGTGCGCCGGAGCTTCGGCACTACCTATTTAGGTACCTACCTACCTAGGTAGGTAGTGTACGGATAGTGGCCCGGCCATGACGTTCATCTCTTCTTCAGGCGCAACGTTTGTATGTCAGCAGCTATTACCCGCCACCAGCCGACATCCCCGACATCCATACTCGTGACCTTTGATCAGGCCCTGCACGCCTACTACTCCGTACCTCCCTTGCTCTTACCTTATCGATAAGAACCAGGAAAAAGTTAAGGGAACCTAAACCCAGCAAGTGAAGGCGTCCGAGGGGAGATTTGGGAGCTCTGTCCGGAACTGGCTCGTCTGGCCTGGTCCTCGATCAGTCAGGGTCGACGCAAAATCCCTCTAGACGTTTACCTCACCATCGCACTCCACCAACATATATCCACCACCGTATTTGCGTAGTGACTTTTCTTGGCGGCCTGCGATACTTCTAGAGCTAAAATCGAACCCAATTCGCGCCTCCAGCTCCGCCCACACACCACCCCGAAGGATAATCCACCCCGGTGCACCCTAACGCCGTCGACGATCGAGCATTCAGGCGTCACGACGCACCCGGAATCATGGAGTTTATCGGCTTGCAAATGATGGTGACGCTTAGGCAGCCTCTGGGAACAATGCTCAAGGGTACCGTAAGCGCCATAGAGCCCGGCACCAGTCTCACGCTGAGCAACGGTACGCTCCCAAATGCTTCGCTTGACGTCCAGCTCCAGGCTAACACGCTTTCTTGCAGTCTTTACCATTGGGACGGACCACTGGCTGCCTAGAGTCATCATTGATGCCGCCAATATTCTCGAGCTTTCCGAATCGAGGGAGGCGGCTGTGCCCAACACCTTTACTGCCCCGGGCGTTAGTCCCGTTCCCGCACCCGTCATCAACCAACCCTCCCAGCCGGCCTTTGCGGACCCCGCGATCCTGAGTATGGGCAAGAGGCCCGGCTCTGACATGAGAAGCGGAAGCGAGAAGCAGTCTCTTGCGGAAGCCATGCCTCAACCCACTATTGCGGAAACAAGGGATCCACGGCCCGGACAGCCCGGGGTTCTATCTAGCGTACACCTAACCGGAGGCCCAAGAGACGACGTAGTGAGTCTCAGCGAGACCCTGCAAGAATTGGACGTGGAGGAGTCGACGCCTACCGCGAGGCGATATACACCAGAGAGTAGCGCAGTGCCGCAGGTTGCTCACGAGGTTCACGAGGTTCAGAGTCAGTCTCAAAAGAGGAAGAACAGGCGGCGAGAAAAGCAGCGAGCTCCACGAAATGGTGTGGCGGACGAGACCATCCCGGAAATCACGCCTATACGCGGCAGCGCAGCAAACCGTGGGAAGGGCTGGAGACAAACGCCCATGTTACAAAGCTCGCCTTCGTTCCAGCCCTTTAACTCGCTGAAGCGCGGCATCAAAGGGAAGAAGGATTTGCCGGAAAACGGTTGGGCTTCTGAGGATGTCACGGAGGAGATGGCCGAGTTCGACTTTGAGAATAATTTGGCCAAGTTCGATAAGCGCACCATCTTTGACCAGATGCGTAAGGAGGATCTGATTGATGAGGCGGATCGCTTGGTCTCGCATAACCGCCGACCGAAACCTGGAACTGCCGGAGGCAAGAACTTTCATTATTCGGAAAACGTTCTCGACATACCATCTGCATCCTCGAATGCGCACCAGGATTTTTGGAATAGCGAGGCCGACGATGCGGCCAACGGGGTTGACCGACTGAGTGGCCGTGATGTCCGGAGTGCTCAGAGCAGCCGTAGGGCTGAAAGCAAATCGGGGCCATCAAGGAGATCGCAGTCGCGGAAAGCGAGCGCGCAACTCCCCAGCCAGCCCCTGAATCGCGTCAACTCCAACGTACGTCTGAATAGACAGCCCCAAGCGTTGCTCCGTCATCAAGATAGCCCAAAAAATATACTGGGTGCTAACCACATGCAGCACGTCACACAGTCGGGCTTCTATCTTGTGCCGTCGAACAGACGCCTAGAGACCGTTTCGGCACTCCAGATGCTCAACCTGGAGAACATCGCGGCCAACGAGATCGGGCTGACAGAAGACATGATGGCCGAGAATGCGGGCCGGGGTATCGCTGAGGTGACATTAAGGGCGCTCGAGGACCCTGCGATACAAGTTCGATTCGGTACTGGCGGCGCGAATGCTCAGAATAGCAGCTTGGCGACGTCGGCTACTGTTGTCATTCTCGCTGGCAACAACAAGTCTGGGATTCGAGCCATCTCGGCGGCTCGTCACCTGCGGAATAAGGGCCTCAACATCCTTGTTTGCGTCGTCGGCGTTGAGCGGGAGCGCGATCTGCTCGAAGACATGCGGCAGCAGATCAGAGTTTTCAGGAACTTTGGAGGTCGGGTGCACAGCAAAATTGAACTGTTTGAGCAACTCCGGAAGACGGCTTCGACCCCAGCAACGTCGGTAACCCTTATCATTGATGCTCTTCTTGGCTTGGCGATATCGTTCGAAGAGCTGCGTACTGGCGATCAAGCTACCGTCTACGAGTTGATAGAATGGGCCAACCGAAACGAGGCCTTTGTTCTCGCAGTTGATGTACCAACTGGCATCGATCCGTCTACAGGCAAGGTCAGCATCATCGACGGCGGTCGTCTCTACGTCAAACCTCGTTACGTAGTGGCGATGGGTGCGCCAAAGAAGGGCCTGCTTGAAGCGATGGCTCCAGTCTCAGACTCTGACCCAACCGGAACCGATACCGCCGTCGCCGAGGAGGAAGACTGGAAACTATTCATTGCCGACATGGGTCTTGGCGCGACGGTTTGGAAGAAGGCCGGCACGAAAATCCGAAGAGGCATTGATTTTGACGACAAATGGGTTCTGCAGATGCGGTATCAACCGGCGCTCTCCCAGGACTAGGGAGACTGCACTGCGCTGTGGCCGATGAGGGAAAGGGAAAAGCAAGGAATAAGACAAAAACACGGAGCTGATTTTGGGAAACAGGTACAGAAAGAAAGCAAAAAAAAGCGAGTCTTCATTTCTGCTGCATTACTTGGGCGTTGTTGTCGCTCAACGATTGGAGGGCTGCATGTGGGTGGTGGGTGGGTAGGTGGAACAGGAGTTTATGCTTAGCCATCATTTTCGCATTCAACGACGGCGGCCATGGGCTTGTATGATATATTATTCTTAGGCACAGCATTTACTACCCAGCATGAGGTGATTTCTTACATTACCACTAAGGATCGATAGCCTAGTTCTTGCGATGTTTGATATACTTTGACTAGCGATAACGACGGCAGACCTTGTTTGATCTCGAAATCAGGCGCTGACATCGGCAGACAACCAGAGATACATCGCATCTTTAGACAGCACAAGTACGCAATGTAAGAAAAACACAACGGAAAACATTGCAGATGTTGTGTCTAGGACAAAGAAGACACGCGCGGAGTGTTCGTAGCACAAATGCAACATGACAGAGGCTTCCAGGCTCACAGCCATCCTGCCAACCCACATTGTATCAGAGGCCGTGGCCCGCCCACGCCTCCCGATCCTCCGAGCCAGACGTTGGGCAAGGCAATAGATCGCGGAGGCAGGCAACGAACGTAGCGTTTGGGGGCCGGACTTGTGACATAGGTTCTGTGTTCGTGCTGACGCGCCGAGCGAATGGCCAACTTTCGCCCAGACGGCAAGGGGGGAGAGGTAGGCTCGTCAGACGAACCATACGTGATGGCAGGCAGGCTGCGAGAATTGCCGCTCCATCCCAGACGTGTAAATGATGCGAAGTGGCATTAAGTCAATTTTCTGGTCTTTTCGATAGCAGCAGGATCGGCACGCCTAGTCCTCCTCCCCCTTCCCCCTCCCTACGGGTATGTCAGAGCGTAAAGCTGTACTGCAGACTGGTAATGACGCCAATTCTACACTGTCCATACTAACCAGACACATGCCGATACCTTGAGCTTTCTAGAGGCACGTGCGGATGATCCAGAGACCCACGGAGGCAGCCATCGGCGGGCCACGAAGCACAGAGCTTCTAAACAGACCTAAACGAAGCCACGGACCGGACTAAACGACATGATCTAGGGCCCAGACTGACAGGCGCCTGTGTGACCCTCCGACGAAGTTTTGGGTGTTTGCCCGCGAACAAAAGTCACGCCATGGTTGAGGCTGAGAGAGGCGCCAACCTGGCTGCTGGTTACACCCACCTCGTTTTTGTGACCTCGCCCTAGCTAGCCTGCGTTGCAAGGCCAGGTCAGGCCTCAATTTTCGAAGTGAGAGGCTGAGCGACCTCGATTGCTCCCAGTTCCGGTGCTCTTCAAATTGGTTGTCTTGCCGCGTAGATATGTACAAGACTCGAGACTTGAGCGACATCAAGGTCAGCAGGTGACGAAGTCGGGTATCATCAATGAGAAGGGTGTCGGAAGGAAACTGCCTGTGCATCAAGTAAGCAATAGACTTGACAGAGAAGCTTCTTCGCGCGACCAGGCTGAGCATCCTCCCCGGCTTAGCTGCTAGGCTGCCGGTATGAAGTGTGCCACATGCTACAGTGTGCTTAGGCTTGCAAAGCCAATAGACCCCAAATCTGCAGCCGCCTGGTTAGGTTGCATATATCTTGCAGCAACTGGTCTCAAGCAAACGCTACCGAATGTTTGGCATGGCCAAGCGGGAGGCCAGCGAGAGGGCGCCGAAGTGGTCCTGGAGATGGAGTCCCCAGCAGTATATAATACGAGTGTCACAAGTAACCAGCCCCTTCTATTCCACAAGTACGACCAAGGGAAAAACCGAGTTGACTTCGCGGCAGCTCGGTCCGTTCACTGACATCGAAGACCGAAAATCCACTTTCAGATGAGCTTCAAGTCCGACATGGTGGAGATTGACTCCGACGCCGCGGGCCAGTCCAATGGGTAAGCCTAACCGCTCCGCTCCGACCTCATGCGGTGCCAGACCCCCCCACCCTCTCCGCTGGAAAGGTGCAATGCTGATACGGTAGTAATACGCAGACGATTGGGCATGTCAAGCCACAGTCATAGCATGGCTCGTCGCGATAACAGCCCCCCGACGCCCTCATGGTTGTTTGAGGCTTTCCTGCACGTTGATGACCGCTAGGGGCGGATCGCCGCCGGCAGTCCCCGCTCCGGGATCGGCATCCTTGGGCTCAGACTGCTAGAGCACCACATCAACCTCATTCCGACCATGCGACACGGCGTCGCGGTCCCGGTGTTCGACCACACGGCCGGCAAGCCCAGTTACTTCGGGTGGTGGCAGAAAGTGGCGACGTGGCCGCTTTCCAAGCAAGAGGCGATGAACCATCGAGTCTTTGTTGTTTAATTGGAGGCGCCGCTTAAGGGTTGTTCGGAGCCTCGGGAGGTGCCACCGTGGGGTCACCGAATGACTCGTCCCCAGGGGTGTCTAAAAAGAGCGGGTGTGCGTTGGGAGGGAAAGGTTGGGAAGGCCCTCTTGCTTGCAGCAGGCAGGAGCTGCAGCCGTCATCCCTTTGCCGCTGATGGGGGCTGCTGGGATGGCAAACCTTTGAGAGACACCAGCTGAACGCCTAAAACAGTAGACGGGTTCGCTCCTTTGGACTTTTTGTTGCAGAATCGACAAAGAAGTTGCTCGCTTCTTCCGTTCCATATCTCTTGTTTGATGCAGAAATAGTAGGGAAGGGCGTTTGGAACATTCCAATTCCCAGATGTTCGTCCACCTACTTTAATTTAGACCTCCTTAAAGGCTTGCTCCGGGGGCGAAACTTGACAATATGAGAAGGCCCCATCACATGGCTGAGGTGATGTCTGTGAGGTGAAAGGTGTGCATTGGAAATCCCCATATCAGCAAGGCTCACTATGCAAAAGGCGATAAGACAGAGTACCGAAAAGCATGGTTGCTTGGACCAAGTGGATTAGGTGGAGGACGTGCGTGCGACACCGACTTGCTGAGAGAGTGCGTGGCCAAAGGCTGCCTACTAGGCCCTCAAGGTCATCAGCAAGCGGCCTACCTAGGTAGCCAAGTGGAAGCTTCCAACACTTTCCACTGTCCTGACTACCGCCTGCATGACAGAGCTTGGGCCATTCTTGACTGCTTGACCCTGGGGCAGCATCTTACCTAAGCTACCCGAAGCCGCCGGAGACCACTTAATCCGCCCCACTGTATGATTTCATTGGCTGTCCAGGAACCCGCCTCTCGTCACCACCTTCCAACTTGCACTTGCTGGCTGGCCTTTACTGCACCGCACCTGCTTGTTCTACGAAACGCAGCTTCCCATCTCCAAACCTCCCACCTTTTATCTCCGCAAACCACGAAATTCTCTTTTTTCTTTCCCCATACACACATCAAAGGAAAGGGACACTCTCCAAACTCTTACTACTCTTCCTTCTGTTTTCTTGACCTCGAGGAAGCCTACAAATCGACAGCTCAACCCCACCGCTGACGATCCCACCTTGCAACACCTCACCAACCGACAGCATACGAACATCCGAATCATCAGAAACAGACAGTCAAGATGGCGCCTCCGTCGGAACAGCCCACCGAGCACAAGAAGAAGGTCAACTTGATGTAAGTTGGCGCCTGCTGCTTCAACAGCTAGCAATATGATTTAATCGGAAGGAATTGAGCTGACATGCCTACCAGGGATGCCTCCGGTGCCGAGGTCAAAGATGTTTGTGTCCTTTAGCTTCTATGAAGTCGGTGGCGAAAAGCAGCCCTTACTGACCAAACAAAACAGCAAGATGACACTGCGACCGCCATTCTGAAGAAGAAGAAGAAGCCTAACCAGCTGATGTATGTGAGCTCCGGACAATGTGGGGGACGCGTTCCGGCACTGACCAAAGCAGGGTTACTGATGCCGTCAATGATGACAATTCTATCATCGCCCTTTCCGAGAACACCATGGAGACTCTTCAGCTCTTCCGTGGCGACACCGTGCTCGTGCGCGGCAAGAAGAGAAAGGACACCGTTCTGATTGTTCTGGCCGATGATGAGCTCGACGACGGCAGCGCCCGCATCAACAGAGTCGTTCGCCACAATCTGCGCGTGAAGCACGGTGACATGATCACCATCCACCCCTGCCCGGATATCAAATACGTACGTGAAATCTCACAAACTTTGCATGCTTGTAGTTGATGGCTTACTCCTCCACAGGCCAAGCGCATTGCTGTCCTCCCCATCGCCGATACCGTCGAGGGCATCACTGGCTCTCTTTTCGACGTTTTCCTCGCTCCATACTTCCGCGAGGCTTACAGACCTGTCCGCCAGGGCGACCTTTTCACCGTTCGCGGTGGTATGAGGCAAGTAGAATTCAAGGTTGTTGAGGTCGACCCCCCCGAATACGGCATCGTCGCACAAGATACCGTCATTCACTGCGAGGGCGAGCCCATTCAGCGTGACGAGGAGGAGGGCAACCTGAACGAGGTTGGCTACGACGACATTGGTGGCTGCAGGAAGCAGATGGCTCAGATCCGTGAGATGGTTGAGCTTCCTCTTCGTCATCCTCAGCTCTTCAAGTCTATCGGTATCAAGCCCCCTCGCGGTGTGCTCCTGTACGGTCCTCCCGGTACTGGTAAGACACTGATGGCAAGAGCTGTGGCCAACGAGACCGGTGCTTTCTTCTTCCTGATCAACGGCCCTGAGATCATGTCTAAGATGGCCGGTGAGTCCGAGTCGAACCTGCGCAAGGCCTTCGAGGAGGCAGAGAAGAACTCGCCCGCCATCATTTTCATCGACGAGATCGACTCCATCGCGCCCAAGCGTGACAAGACCAACGGCGAAGTCGAGCGCCGAGTCGTTTCCCAGCTTCTTACTCTCATGGACGGCATGAAGGCTCGCTCCAATGTTGTTGTCATGGCCGCCACCAACCGCCCCAACTCGATCGATCCTGCCCTGCGCCGGTTTGGCCGTTTCGACCGTGAGGTCGATATCGGTATCCCTGACCCCACCGGCCGTCTTGAGGTCCTCCAGATCCACACCAAGAACATGAAGCTTGGCGACGATGTCGATCTGGAGCAGATCGCTTCCGAAACCCACGGATACGTTGGTTCCGATATCGCTGCCCTCTGTTCCGAGGCCGCCATGCAGCAGATTCGTGAGAAGATGGACCTCATTGATCTCGACGAGGACACCATCGACGCCGAGGTTCTCGATTCCCTCGGTGTCACCATGGAGAACTTCCGCTTCGCCCTCGGTGTTTCCAACCCCTCTGCTCTGCGTGAGGTCGCCGTTGTCGAGGTGCCCAACGTTCGCTGGGAGGATATTGGTGGTCTTGAGGGTGTCAAGGCCGAACTTCAGGAGAACGTTCAGTACCCCGTTGATCACCCCGAGAAGTTCCTCAAGTTCGGTCTCTCCCCGTCCCGTGGCGTCCTATTCTACGGACCCCCCGGTACCGGTAAGACGATGTTGGCCAAGGCTGTCGCCAATGAATGCTCCGCCAACTTCATCTCCGTCAAGGGACCTGAACTTCTCAGCATGTGGTTCGGTGAGTCTGAGAGCAACATTCGTGACATCTTCGATAAGGCTCGTGCCGCCGCCCCTTGCATCGTCTTCCTCGACGAATTGGATTCCATTGCCAAGGCTCGTGGTGGATCCATGGGCGATGCTGGTGGTGCTTCTGACCGTGTTGTCAACCAGCTTCTGACTGGTAAGTTCTCCGTATCTCGTTGTAACAACTGCAAATCACAAGTTAACCTAACCCCTTCACAGAGATGGATGGTATGACCTCGAAGAAGAACGTCTTCGTCATTGGTGCGACCAACAGACCCGAGCAGCTCGACCCTGCTCTGTGCCGTCCTGGACGTTTGGACTCTCTCATCTACGTTCCCCTCCCCGACCAGCCCGCCCGCGCTGGTATTCTCAAGGCCCAGCTCCGCAAGACTCCCGTTGCCGGTGATGTCGACATCGATTTCATCGCCTCCAAGACCCACGGTTTCTCCGGTGCCGACCTTGGCTTCATTACCCAGCGTGCGGTCAAGCTCGCCATCAAGGAGGCCATCGCTGCCGATATCCAGAAGATCAAGGCTCGTGAGGCCGCTGGCGAGGAGGCGATGGATGAGGATGAGGAGGACCCCGTCCCCGAGCTCACCAAGCGTCACTTCGAGGAGGCCATGCAGATGGCCCGCCGCTCCGTCAGCGACGTGGAGATCCGCCGGTACGAGGCTTTCGCACAGCAAATGAAGAATGCTGGTCCTGGCGCCTACTTCAAGTTCCCCGAGGGCGAGGGCGCGGCCAACGAGGCTGCCAACAGCTTCGGTGATGCCGGTAACGATGATGACCTTTACGACTAAAGGGTGGGCTTTTAGGTGGCCATTTAATGCAGGTGACGCCCTCATTGTATTCTAGTTTTTCCTTGCTCTGCGATGCATCTGCATCATCTGCGTACAGATGATGGGCCGGGTCATAGAAACTCGTGCCTATCGGCGGAAATCTGGGGGCGGACGGAGTTGGTAGACAGGCAGTTCTATGAAAGTTGATCTCATGAAATTGCTTTCGATTGTACGCGACTTGGGAACATCCTTGGCGCCAAACATGGTGTCGACTATAACCTTCCGAGATGCCGACAAACTTCACGAACTCAATTTGGCAGTTCCATGCTCTTTTTTAGATGTTGAACAGCTTGTGGACGCACTTTGGTACCACTCGCACCCGATCATGTTTCGGAGCTTGGAAACAACTCATGGTGCGTGTGATCTCTAGGCCTGCTAATGAATCCTTTGCTCCAGGGTCGAATATTTCTAAAAGTATAATATCGGATGCTCTTCCCTGCCAGAGGACCGCTCCAAACGTCGTCGATCCAATTTTCATACGTCAAGGTAGCGCCAGTTGCGCTATCCTAGATACCCAGGTTGTTAAGAAAGCTTTCTCATCAACGCTGGCTGTGTCGCCGCCACGACAGCCATGCCTTTTTCCTCACTCGTTGTGGGTGGGTGACGAGGAAAGCCCCTTCCAGGGCCTCCCGAGAGATAGCAAGCGCCCATCTCATCTCTTAATATCCACCCCTCCTTTTCCGCTTACGGCTCAACAGTTCCCTTCACTCTTCCTCTTCTTCGTCGTCTCTCACCTCAACACCAAACAGTCAAAGAGAGACACTTCCCTTCTAGTTAACTGCGCCATCAATTTCACAAACAGCCTCTAAACTCTCTTGCGTAACCTTGATCGCCTCATCAATGACAGTTGAGGGAATAGCAAGGCTTGGGGGTGTGCTGGATTCGGTCACTGAGCCTGGCGCTGGTGTGGAGCGCGCAGTACCGTTAGCCTTCTTGTCCTTATCTTTTTCCTTGTCCGTGCCGTTTGTCTTGGACGGTGGAGGAGATGCAGCTGCTGCTGGAGGAGGGTTGAGAGTGTCCTGGCGGACGTCGTCGAGGACGCGGCGGAGGAGGTCTGGGAAGGTTGTGACCTCGCCTGCGCGCAGGAGGTTGAGGGCGTGGCTCTGGATCAGGGTCGGCCAGTTTGCTTGGTTTGCGTGGAGGGAGTGAAGGAGCTGTTCTTGAATTCTGGAGAGAAGGGGAGGCGGGCGAGTGTTAGTCTCGTTGGGTCTGAACCTCTTTGAGGTACTTACTTTGTGACATGACCGTCCTTCAGCAACAACGTGTTGATCTGTGACCGCAGCTCAGGGTCCAGAGTCGCTGCTGAGTGGTTTGCGGCCGAGGGCGGTACCTTGACCGGAGTTGAGGGTGTTTGATTCGACATGTTCGATGGCTTTGAGGAATGGAGTGTGTACGTGTCGAAACGTGCCTGGGCCAGGCTTTCTGGGGCAATCTCGGTCGAGGCGATTGTCCGACACGTAGTGCCCCTAACTTGTACCAGATTCTGTAGGAGGACTTCGTCTAGAACGAACCGTTTCGTTCAACCGTCGGAGGAATCGATGGACGCGGGAGCAGGCAATTGCGCGCGAAGTTGGGCCGGCGGTTGAGGTCTGAGGGAGGATGTCGTGCTTGATGTCTTATGTCAGCGGCGTGCGACTGCTTCGAACGATACAGAGCCTAATAAAAACGGCCTTTTCGAATCGGTGTTTGGATTAGCTCGTAAAGGGGCGAATTTCGTCATCAATTGGGTATTTCGGTCGAAGCGGTTGGTGGTTCTTGGTGGCAAGGCTGACTTTTTTGGAGCCATCTTCCTGGGGACAGCTTCAGCGCACCTAGAGCTGACTGGGGGTTGGTGCTTCCAGGCGCGCAAGGCTGAAGCGATGCAGAGGTTTCCGGTTCTGGCAGGCGGCGGGCACGTGGGGTCAGTCTGGGATTTTGCGACGACACTGGACATGGAGCCACTGAGGCCTGCCGTCACAGGTACACTGTCCCATAAGGTACCTAGGTACATTGGTGCCCGGCCCCACTATTTTACCTCACTTCCAGAGCGACCAACTTCGAACCTCTCGTCCGAACCATTTTGCCAACCGTTGAGATCTGCTGTTCTCTTAGCCAACCTCCCGGTCGTTGTATTAGGGACGCATTTCCTTTTATGACTCTTCGTCTTCGAGACCGTTTCGAGAGTGTTCGCGACGTTCAGTCTATATTGTGCATGATTCCAGCTTTCCACGGCCTCACAAGTCACCTCAACACGCCATCCGCTCGACGCAGGTGGTATCCACTTGCCTTGGTCGAAAATCGGCTTTTGTTTCTTCCCTCAGCTTACTCCGAGCGCCGAACCAGAGTACACTACCGCCATCGGAGCATTTTCTTCCCGCAGTGACAGCTCATATTTCGCCCGCTGGGTGGTTGGTGAAGGAAGCGCCGCTTCGTCCCCAACCCTAAGACAAATTACCTCAGATCCAACTTGAGCGTAATGCATACACTTTATGAGGGATCCGACCCCCGGCAGATTCCAAAGATACTCCCGAAACAAGTATCTCGTTTGTATACCGCCTCTCGGCATGCGGTTACGCACTAGTGTGTTCCGTAGTCCCGAAGGTAAAAGGCCCGCCCGCTTCGCCGCGGCAAGGCGGGCGGGCGGGCGGCGATGTTACAGTCTCAATCCAAAATCGCCCAAGCGGCTGACAACCTCCGGCCCGTCCCCGAAAAGCATGACGGCACCGCGCATGGGACTTTGCCAACACCCATGGCTGGTCCACCACACATACACAGCATTTCACCTCACGAACCGGGCCTTTTCGAACCGAAATTGCTTTCTGAGCAAATGTCACAGCCGCCCCCTCGAACAAGCCTGGCTCGTAGAAAAGCAATAAGAGACTGCCACGCGGATTGGCCAAGAACTGAGGAAAACGAGTTTTCGTTTGACCTGGGTGCGTCTGCCCGAGCCGGCATTGTATCACCTAACCATGCGAGGTCGAGCAGATCACCAACGGTCACGTTGGACCACCATCGTCGAACCAAAACCCCAGTTTGGGACCGGGGGTCTGGGATGTGCATTTTGACGGGATGCTTCTTTTGCAAACGACCTTTTATTAAAAATTACCCCTTCTTATTCATCTGCTCATCCCTCTTCTCACCGAGCGTGGCTCCCAGAGGCTTGCATGGTCGTTGGCTTGAAGGCGAGTCGTAGAGCTGCGTCCGCTCTCGCTCGTGCTGCGTCGAAGGCTCCCCATGCGGAAGTCCACGCACAATAGTCGGTCTGGCTCACCGGCTCGATAGGAGGGAATGTAAACTTGATTCCCTGCTGCACTGTAGTTTCCCACGTCACGCCTTGGCCAAGCAAAGAAGCAAAAACCCTATCTCTGTGCTCCTGGCGAATCTCTCTGTGTTTCCCGACCTTGCATATCAGCGTCCCGACACCGAGGGCGTGACGGAAGTGGGCAAGAGGCATCCCCTTCCTCGAGTGACACCCATGTGGTGTATCCCCATTCGGCCGGATCGTGGGTGTACAGCCATCGGCAAATGATAGGCGACAGAAATCACAAGACGTCCAGCCAATATCTCTCTGAATGGTGTTCATTTTCCAGAGTCTCACACATGTTGCAGTCGGTCGTACTACACTACGCTCATTTGCTGCTCAATCAACTTGTTTTGGGGCTTGGGATAGTCTCCCAGAGTAGTCTTCGATCTGATTTTCCCCCTTCCGACCACCCCTCATCTATCTGTCTGCCTCCTCTTGGGCAAGATAAGAGAGATGGCAAGCAAGCGGGGACCCGATTTCCCAATGAACACCCCAGACAAGCATGTAGTACACCGACCCTCTTCACCGCTACTATCCTCTCTCATGCAGGTCAGATACAACACCATCCGCGCACACACCCCAAGCTCCCAAGAGCCGGGCCACGACAGACCACCAACACCA
Source organism: Colletotrichum tanaceti (assembly GCA_005350895.1). NCBI lineage: Eukaryota > Fungi > Ascomycota > Sordariomycetes > Glomerellales > Glomerellaceae > Colletotrichum > Colletotrichum tanaceti. Next base: position 52,909 of record PJEX01000276.1, read on the forward strand.
CCGGCCGGTACTAGGATATCGTGCTGCGGGAGCCCACTTGACAGCCTTTCCCCTTTTTCTCGGCGCAGCTAGCCGAATGCAGGCGGGGGAGGAGGGCCAGGATCGAAAAGAACCGGCTTCGGTGATGTGCCATGGATCGCAACGCGTCTCGCGCTCGCTGGTTCCACGGGAGACGTCTTTCCATTCTCCTTTCCGTGGATTACTTAAGCAGCAGGACTGGTTTTTTACGAAACGGGGCGAGAATGTGAGAATCGCATGCTGCAGGGTCTCGCGTGATCCGGTGACTGGACTGTCGTGCTCCCGCAAGGAACAAACACGTCCTCGCCCTCTTCAGTGTACCACAGAGCGTGTGTAAAAGATAGATCTCACTCGGGCTGCAGCGGCTGCCAGCAGCCCCCCGGCCTCACCCAGAGCAGCAAGAGATAGCCCGCCGACCAGTCCCCCGGGAGCAAGACAAGGCTACATATGGGGCGAGGATGAGAGGGGATAGGTTGGACGAATCGCCAGTGGTCTCCATCCTGAGACCGCGAGCACGATTGTGTGTCGTCAATTTCGGCGTCTGCGGGCTCGACTTCTTCGCATGTAAGCCTTCGTACATCGGTACGTTGCGCTGTGCGACAATGGTTGACAAATGCTAGTCAGGCAAAGTCGCCGGCCGCCCTTGCTGTTTGTTGTGTTGTCATCGAAGGGGTTAACGATTCAACCGGTACGATACCTTGGCGATAGGGACCGCATTCTGATGTTGCAGGTGTAGTCTAGGCATGTAGGTCCAAAGGATGTTCTGTCTTGCTGGTCCAACTCGATAAAGCTTGCCTTACCGAATCGTTGCTCGCATGTTCCGGAACCATTTCGTCAAAATGATATACGCTGGGTCTCAGCTGGGGCTGGAAGGACGCGGCCAGTTCGACGTGCTGCCGCCGTCGATGCTGTTGCTACCTAGCGCCTTGTAATTGGATCAAGAAAGAGGTCGGACGGCCGAAATGAAAGTTGTAGCCGCCAACCTGCGCTGTCTTGTATCCGTCTCCCCCTGATGCGTCCCGCGACTGGGTTGCCCCTGAAGAAAGATACCCAGCGCAGATACCCAGCCGGATATGTCGACAGCAGCACATCTAGCAGCGAATGACAGCTATGTTTCATGCTACCGTTAAGAAACATCCGTCTGAAGTGGTACGATGGTAGCAACAGACCACCGATCCTTTCCTATTCTCCCAAGATAACCCTCCTCCCCTCTCCTTGTCAGCGGCGGCGTCATCGAGTCCTGTGATGAGTCTCCGGTGGTAACATGCCGCTGTGGCATCTCTCCCCGAACGAGCGTCGAATGGGAGAGGTCGTCAGAAGCCCCCGGAGCTTCCGCCTTCGGCTCGTCCTCCGCATCCGATTCGCGACTAGGCCATGGCTTGACCAGCCCGCGATTGCAGCTCATATGATTGATTCTCTTAGCCAAACGTCAGGTCTTAGTGGACATGTCATGCCGGCTCTGCTGATCACCTGTTCTTGTCGGGTTATCGAGGGTAACAGTGATAGGTTAATTGTGTGTGTATTGAGATCTGTGTGTAACTGTAACTATTCGTGCCCTGCTGCTAGCCCCTGACTTAGGCCTATAAGAACCCTATTCCTAGGCGCCTAAGGCTACAACTAGAGCCTACTGCTTAGGAAGAAGCCTGTAGTAGTCCCTCTAGTATTTAGTAAAGGGCTAGCTAAGCTAGGTTTAAGCCTATCTCTAGGCCTCTACCCTATATCTACTAGTTATACCCTATATACATACACCCTCTAATTTAATATAACCCCTTAGAGAAGGACTTCTTTATAGCCTTTATAGGCTGTAAAAAAGGGGTTAATATTATATAATTTTAGTATATAAGAAAGCGTTTCCTACTAGCTTATACACTTATAAGACTATCTCCTCTACTACTTATATATTAGGCTTAGCTATTTCTACTTCTAAGTAGGCTTTATTAATTATAAGATCCTTTATATAGTAAGCCTTAAGGACCTCCTTCTTATTAGTTATATTAAGTTAAAGGAGGAAAGTATTATATTTAACTATATTAAGGCCTTTTATTAAGCTACTTATAATAAGCTTTACTAATAGGGTGTATATAATATCTATATAACTATTGATAAATTCTTACTATAGTTAGTAGTTATAAATATTAATATAGTAAAGCTTTATATATAGCTATAAAAGCTTACTTATAATAAGCTTTACTATCTACTAGTTATTATATTAGATTTATACTCTTATTAGCTTTACCTCCTTTATTATATATAAGGATTAGGTTTTATACTATATAGGAAGTTAAATTTAAAGTTATAAGATTAATTAGCTTATAAAAAGCGCCTCCTTAGTAGCTTATATAAGTATAAGTAGTTTTACTTCTATTATAAAAGTTATAACTATATTATACCTATTAGCCTACTATATAATAAGGCCTCTAAAGAGGTTTATTATAAAAGCCTATAAGCTCCTTTACGTTAAAGTATTATTACTAAAGCTTACGTTAGAAGTAACTTTAAAGGTATCTTCTTTACTACCTAGCTTAGCGCTAAAGTAAAAGTATAGGTATTATATCTTATAGAGGTATTAAAGAACTCTATTAGTAGCTTTCTATAAGGATATTAAGGGACCTTTAGTAAACCTTTAGTAATAGACTAGATAGCCTAGATACTCTAGACCTTACCCCTTACTTCTCTACCTATCTAGATAAAACCCTTTCTATAGGCTAGCCTATAGAAATAGTTAAGCTTAAATCTAATACCTTTACTATACCTATCTATTATATACTTTACTATAGATAATAAGTATAGGTAGAGCTTATATATAGAATAACCTTTTACTAACTATAGCCTACCTAGTAGGCTACTAGTTACCCCCTAGAGAGTAGCTAGAGGGTAGATTCTTCTATCTCCCCTCTTTAGTATAGATATATTTAATTAAGGTACCTCTATTATTAACTAATAATAGCTATACCCCTTATATATCTATACTTAACTAAACTACTAGTACTCCTCTAGTACTCTACTAACCTACTATATACCTATACTATAGATACTTTAAGCCCCTAAGAGATACTAGAGGCCTAGATTACTATAGTAGTAAATACTATAGTAAGCCCCCTCTAGTAGAGAGTTATTAAGCTTATAAATAAGCTATTAAGATAAGTAGAATTAATACCTATAACTAGGAATATAACCCTAGGCTATACTACTAATAACCTCTTAGTAGTTCCTAGTAACCCTATCCTCTAATAAAAACTATTACTTAGTCCTCTAAAGTTTATAAGTAAGAGAAGTAAGCATACTAGCTAAGTTTAGTAGATATAAGATAAGATTTCTATAGATAGATAGTTCTATTAGTTAAATATAGAGGTTTAATACTTAATTAACTCTTACTTAAAAACTAATCTTTAGTAGGTAGTTACTACTTTTTATACTATAAGAAATAACTATAAAGTATATAATTTAGATAACTTTATAATATACTTTAATTAGATATATAAAGACTTAAATACTTAGTCTTATACTACTACCTTACTATATACTCTCTACTAGAGAGAGAATTAGTTACTCTCTAACTTCTTACTAAAGTAGGAGAGAGCTTTAGCTAAAGCTAATAGAGGAAATTAAGCTAATAATACTAAGATTACCCTCCTTAAAAGAGCTTTAAAGCTAAACCTATAGAGAAGCTTAGTAGTAGTTAACCTACTAGTAAACTATAATAGCTAGCTTAATAAGGTTTAAACTATATTAAAAAAGCTAGACTATATAAACTTCTATAAACTAAAGTATTTAGTAACTACCTAGGTTAACTATAATAGAGATATTGTTAGGTAGACTTTAGTATATATATATAGGTACTAGGAAGTAAAAGTATAAATTAAAGATAGATATCTATATATAACTAATCTAACTAAGTAAGAATAGTTAGGCTTTATGTAAGGTAGTTATACTACTTATATATTACTTAATTAGTTATAGTATCTAACTATCTAATCCTAGATATACTAGATAGATATATAGTTTTAATCTTAGTGTTCTTATCTATAAGAATGCAATTTATAAGGACTTTAGCGAAGTCTATAGGTTGCTATATAATCCCTTAGAAAAAATATTCTAATACTTACTTTTTTTCTTTTCTACCTAATTATATAGTCCCTTTATTTTAGCTAATTAGGTTATACTAATTATAATATTAATAGCTTTAAGTATAAAAGTAGTAGGTTAGGCTACTAGTACTTAATTATAAAATATAAGAACGCTTACCCTTCTTGCTATATATTAATAGTCTATTATTATTACCCTTACTATTATATACTCCTTCCTTCTTTCTTAGTTAAGTAGGTTAGTTATATAGTAGTAATGTTATTATATTTAATGTATATATATAGTAAGCTACGCATTATAGTGAGCTGCGTATATCTACTGCCTTTCTGCCTGTTGAAAATAAGGTATGCGCACAGAGGGCGCTGCGCCTGAAGGGTGCTGCAGAGATTAGTTATATTTAGTCTAGTGCAGCCTAGCTGCTTAGGCGAATACAGGAGTAATTGTTACAGGCTTAGACCTAGGTAACAGGCTTTTCTAGTAGCCTTAGGCACCTAAGAAAGGGGTTCTAAAAGGCTTGCTGAGCAGCCTAGCCGCGCTGTAATAGTTATAGATATAACACACTTAATATACATATAATTAACGTATAACCTTAATCCCTATTACTTTTAATAATTAAGAGTCTTATACGCCTAGAAATTAACTATAACAAGCTTAGTAAAGCAATTCCTATAAGCTTAATTTAAGTAAGATATCTAATAATATAAAAGTTACCCTAAAAACTACCTATAACTAGGTCTTTTAGTTTAATTAGCTGAAATTAAAGGCTAAATTAAATAACCTATAGGAAGTAATTAACCTTATGTAAAAGGGCTTAAGAGCTGCTTATAAGGCTCTCCCTATACTCCTTTAAGCGCTAACACTACTAGAGCCTAGTAACTACCTTAGAAAGGTTAATTAGAGTAACCCTACTATAAGCCCCCTACTAGATAATAACTAGCGCCTATAGGCTTCTAATGTCTATAAGCTATTAACTGCTAAGTTAGCTATTTATAAAGACTATTAAAGTAACTATAATAGATAATATAGATTATATACCTACTAAAAGAAGGCTTATAATAAGCTCCTTAAGTAGGTTAGAAATACAGTTAGTGCTAACCTTCTCCTACGCTATTATCCTACTAAGCTAGATCTTAACTCCTAGGTTAATACCCTCTAAGAAAACATAGGCTAGATAACGTCTAAGAGATACGTTACAGTATAGGAAGTGTATAAAGAGACGCTTAACAGCGCTAAGCGTATACACCTAATAAGCGCTAATACACTTAAGAAATAGATTTCTAGCTAGTAAGCTACCCTTAATAAGGCTGCTGTTAGCAGTATACCTAGAACGATAGACATAAAGAACTAGTTTAGAGGCCTTATAAAGGGCCTTTTAAATAGTTACCTTAAGCTATAGGCCTAGACGTTTATTAAGATATAAGATAAGGCTATAGAGAATAATACTCTTATAGTAGCTCTAGCAGTAGCAGGAGTCTATAAGGCTATAGTATATATAAAGGCGCCTAAGATAAAGAAAGCAGTATGTAGAGCCTTTAGCCTAACTAATATAGGAAATAATAATAACAATAACTATAATTATAATATAGGCTGCAGCTAAGGCTATAGTTATAGAGGCTGCTAGAAGACATAATTATATAAGCTAAGTATAACCTATAAGCAATCTACCTTATCTTTAACTAGGGTAACAGTTACCTTACGTAAGTAAAGCATACTTCCTAAGCGTAAGAGGTTTAGTATAAGCATAGTAGAGATACTATCTCTAAAGCACTCTAGCTATTAGTTATACTAAGGTAAGGGCTACTATATATCTAACTGCTAGTATACCCTACCTTATAGGCTTCTAGAGGGGTGCTACCTTAATACTATACTTAAGAAGATAATTAATATATATATTAAACGTAAGCCTAAACTTATAGAGCAGCTGTAGTAAGTATAAGCCTATAAAACTAAGAATAACTAACTATATAGTAGATACTATAGGTATATTAAACTAGCATCCTTTTATACTACTAAAAGTAGGTACTACTTAGCTAGATTAGTAATACTAGATTTAGGCTTAACTATCTATATATTTAATAATACTACTTAGTTTAAGATACTAAAAGCAGCCCCTATTAGCAATTTCCTCTAGGCTAGCTTACACTAATTACCTATTAATGTATATAGTATAGCAGAAATTAAGCTCTATAGGTATAGGGGTAGTATTATAAAGCTTACCCTATATAACATTACCCTTTACCCTAGGCTTATAGTAAACCTAGTAACCTTTTAGAAGCTACGCTAGCGCAGCCTATAGTAGGATACTAGCCTAGGTAACAATTACCTTTAATAGGTAGACTAGTCCTTTATAGCCTACCTTAATAAGATTTACTACTAGTAGGTACTTAACTATAGGCCTTTTAAAGAGGAGGTAGCTTTAGCTATAATAGTGCTGCTACTAGCTATAGGCACTAATAAAGCGCCTCTACTGCGCAGGAGAAATTAATATATAATAGCTATATATAGGAAGCCTATCCTAAGCAACCTTACAAATTAGCACTAAAGACTTAGCTACCTAAGCCCTAAAGCACTTAAGAGAATCATAAATGTAACTTATAGAGTGTATCTTAAGGGCACTAAAGGCCTACCTATACGCTTAATTAACTATAAGGCCTACGTAAAGTTAAAAGCCTACTGCCTTCCTAGGCAAGCTCCCTAAGAATTAGCTTCTCTAGCTAAACTAGGTAACTAATTTATAATTAACTTTTATAATCTTAAAGTTAGTTATATAGGGTATACATCCTGCATAATTATTTCTAACTATAGTATAGGTTATATATAGGACTTTTACCTACGCTAAAGGACTACTAAGGTATTACTAACTATACTTATAGACTTCCTAACCTTTTTAGAAGTCTATTATAACTGTTAGGTTAAGTGCCTTAAGACTAATAATAAGCTTATATACTACCTTAATGTAGTTACTACGCTTAAAGCATATAGTATTTAGCTTAAGGCTAGCGCACTAAATATATAAGCCTAGAATAGGGCTACTAAGCGTATTGCTGCAGTTATTAAGCGTAGGGCATGCAGTATAGTAATTAACATATACCTACTAGACATCCTTTAGCCTAAAGCCTATACAGCTTCTATATACCTTTATAACTATATACTGCAAGCCTTATAAGGCTAGAAAACCCTATACTAGTTATAGTATAAATACTTCTAGGGAGATAATAAAGCACCTTTTACGTGCCTAGACCTCTCTTACTTATATATATATAGTTATAAAGTGTATATACTTATAGCAGACACCTAACTTTATAGAAATTAGTGCTAGTGCCTAGCCCTATAAGCCTAGATAGGGTTTCTTATAGGCTATACCTCTAGTAACTCCTATTATATATAGAGTCCTACCTATAGTAAAGTCTTTACTATATATAACATTATGTTTAATAAGAAGATTACCTTTAATAGTAATATTATAAAACTAGCTAATAATATATATAAATCTATATTATAGGAAATAGCTACTATAATTAAGCGTCTTATACACTAAGAATAAGATAAACATAACTTTATATATACTATAGATAAAGAAGCAGATAAGATTAAAGAGTACACTAAGCATACTAAAGGGGTAGATACCCTAGCCCTTTATAGTTATAAACCTTAAGGGGTAGAAAGCCTAGTAGGTATACCTGCTAGCCTCTATAGCTATAAAGACCTACCCCTATACACTAAAGTAAGATTTACCTTAATAATGCCTCTAGTAACGCTACCACTAAAGGTAACCTTCTTTACTACACTTATAGCTACGCTAGGCGTAAAGGGGTAAGAGCAATCTTAACTGCTTAAAGACCTTAAGACTCTAATTCCTATATAAAGGCTACTCTAGGAGTCCTTTAAGGCTGCATTTCTTATAGGCTATATATACTATAAACCTAAGGCTAAGTAAGAAAGACTAGATAGCACTTATACTCTACTAGTTTAGACTAATTACCTATTTCTATAGGTAAGTATAGATCTATAGTATATATATCTATTAGATCTAAAAGTATACTTAGGCTAAGGCTTAAATAAGGCTAGTGTATAGCTTAATTTAGGTTAAGGGGGAGTAGTCTAGGAATAGGCTTATAAGGTATATAGCGCTATAGGCACCTACTAGAAGCAACTACCTCCCCTTCTAACATTATACAGTTAGCTAGCAAATTACCCCTTTAGAAATAAATTCTTAGAGGCTAAATAAAGCTACCTCTATAGCTATAAGACATTAAAGTTATAGAGGGAGGTTTCTAAGCGCTCTGCTAGTAACAATTAGATTCTTAGATATATTTAGGTATATACCTATAAGCTTAATAAGTATAGGCGCCTTATAAAGATAAAGGTAAAGCTTATAATATAAGGTAACTAATAAGTAAAAGATATATAAGATACATACGCTATAACACTAGTAGGTATATTATTCTAAATACTAATAGCCTTAGCTACCTAGTTTAATTTAAACCTACTTTAATATAATATAGTAAACGCTTTTATCCACACTAATATTAATAAGGAGATTTATATAGAGCTTCCCCTAGGCTATTGCAAGAAAGGCATTATTATATACTTATAGAAAGCCCTCTATAGGTTATACTAATCTCCCCTACTATAGTAAAAGCACTTTAAGAAAGGCTTAATTAAACAAGGATTTAAATGTATTATAGGAGAGGATTGCTGTTAGCAGAAGGATAAGGTAACCTTCTTCTTCTACGTTAATAACTATATATTAGCGTATCTAGATAACTATAAGCCTATAGCAATATAAGAGATAGGTACCCTTTAAGAGAAATACTACCTTAAAGGCAGCTAGGAGCTCTAATAGTTCCTAAGCCTTAAGATCTTATGTAATTAGAAAACGCACTACCTCTAGCTCTTATAGGCTGTATATATAGAGAAGGCTGTAAAGCTGCTTCCTATATATATAGACTTATTAGAAGACAAAGCCTATAAATATATACCTATAGTAAAAGCTAAGCTACTCCTACACATAGGAAACATATACCTAGGTAACATAACCCTATACTAACAGAAGGTTAGTATAATCCTTTATACTACTATAATAATGTATCTAGATATTACTTTTATAGCTAGTAGGCTTATAAGATTTAATTAGAACCTAGGTAATACCTACTAGAAAGCAATAGACTATATATTATAATACCTTTATAAGACATAATACCTCTGCTTTTACTATAGCGCTAAGCCTAGTAGCGTAGATAACATACTTAAGGTAGTATCTAATATAAGCTTTATAGATAACTTAGTTAATTAGAAGAGCTTATAGGCCTTTATAATAAAGCTTTTTAGAGGTATAGTTACTTAGTGCGCTAACAAGCAGGATACTGTTACTACTTTAACTACTAAGGCTAAGCTCCTAGCCCTTTTATAAGCTGCTAAGGAAGCTATCTTTATAAGCTAATTAATTATATAACTTTAAGTTTAATTACCCTTTAGAAAAAACGTATGCAGTAATGTATACTATAGTTATACTATAGTCTATAAGAATAAGGATATAATATAATAATGCCTAGACAGTTAGCCTTATAAAGAAGGAGCTTTTAAAGCTTAGGATAAAGCTATACTATATTAATATTTACACTTACTAGCTATATTAGGAAGTTACTAAAGGGTATATAGATATTACCTATACCCTATTAGCTAAGCTTATAGTAGACAGTCTTATAAAAGCTCTTAATAGCCTAAAGCATAAGACTTTCCTTTAGCAGCTTAATATAACTAATAAGAAGGAGGTTCTTAAGCGTAATTATAAGAAGGAGCTTACTAAAGATAAAGCATGCTTAGAAGCGCTAATAGTAAAGGATAATGTATAGGCTGTAGAGGAGACTTATAATCTCCTATATACCTAAGCACCCTATATATACTTTAAAGACAGGAAAGGATATTTATAGTATATAGGTACTCTACCCTTTATAATAATTAATTATAAGGGCTAATAAGAAGCCTTTCCCTAAAGGGGTATATTAAAAATAAAGTATATATATAGAGGGTACTGCACCTAAAGGGCGCTGCAGAGATCAGTTATATTTAGTCTAGTGCAGCCTAGCTGCTTAGGCAAATACAGGAGTAATTATCACAGGCTTAGACCTAGGCAATAGGCTTTTCTAGTAGCCTTAAGCACCTAAGAAAGGGGTTCTAAAAGGCTTGCTAAGCAGCCTAGCCGCGCTGTAATAGTTACAGACACAACATACTTAATATACACACAATTAACGCACAACCTTAATCCCTATTACTTTCAACACTGCCTCTTTAACCTTTACACCTACTTTTCTCTATATACAAACATAAATTCTTCTTCTAAAGAAAGTCACATTATCCTTGCCCTCTAAGCTCTTTAAAACAACCTAAAAATGTCTGTATAAAGCGCTACCTCTAACTTTAAAGTCCCTAAATTAACCCTTTGTATGTAACACGCTAGTATGCTCCCACAAGCTAAGACGTATTTAAAATCAATAAAGTTAACTATATTAGAAGAGGAGGTAATTCTTAAATAAGTTATTAACCTAATTAATTAAGGTTTTCCCCTGCAATAAGAAGATATATAAGATATAGCTAATTAACTCCTTTCTAAACGTAATGTAATGTATGTTAGACCCTAATAGGTAGAGAACTTTATATAATAACAACCCTAATTAAAAATGCAATTTTAACATTAAATTAACTATTAGAGGGCTTTAGCTAAAGATCCTATAATTATATAAGGCTAGTTTACACTTATATAAAATATAATTATAAAGTATAGGATATAGGATTATAATATCTATAATTTTAATAAGACTAGCTTCCTAATAGGAATGCTGTTATATATAAAGGTTATTATAACTTCTAACTGTAAGGGAAGGCCTTATATAAAGCAGCCTAGTAATTATAAATAGGTTTCTGTTATTTAAGGTGTTTATATAGATAGCTAGGTAATACCTCTATATGTTATTATAAAAGGTAAATATTACCTCCTCTCTTAGTACACTAATAGCTAATTCCTAGCTATATAGTATATCTATCTAAGTAAAAATAGATAGATAATAAATAAGATTAGCCTAGATTAGCTAAAGCATTTTAATTAGTGTATAAAGTCTTATATAAAGGGTACTTATTACCTCTTAATCCTTAATAGTTATAATAGCTATAAATTAACTAACTTTAATAAATACTATAAGAAGGAGAATATTATTGCTTTATGTATACCTCCTTATTTATTGCATAAGCTTTAGCCTCTTAATATAGGGTGCTTTAGCCTTAATATATAGCAAGGAAATTAAGAAGATAATATAGATACAGATTTTATATATTATAAAGGATAATTTCTTTCCTGCCTTTAAAGCAGTATTCTTTACCTTAATAGGTAAAGATAATATATAAGCTAGTTTTAGATAGGCAGGCCTTATACCTTTTAACCCTAAAGTAGTTATTTCCTGCCTAGATTTTAAGCTAAAGATACCTACACTACTAGTCTTACCTCTAAACAGTAATAGCTCTTAGGACCTAAAGACACTAACTATAGTAAGAGAAGGCGTATAAAGTACTTCCTCCCTTAAAAAGAAGATCTAAGTATATTAAGGTAGCTTACTAGTACCTTTATATAAGGTAGTTAACCTATAGGCAAAAGGGATTAGTAAGTTAGCCTATAGGGTTACTATTCTTAAGGCTAAGAACTGTAAGCTTTATATAAGGATAGAGGTACTAAGTAAGCGCTAGAGGGTAAAAAAGACCTAACTATATCTTAGAGGGTTACTTAATACTGCTAAAGTAGAGGTACTATAAGTAGAAAAGGGTAGTATTAATACTAGAGGGAAGAATAACCCTTAAAAGGAGGGTTATACAGAAGGTACTAAACTATATGCGTGACGATATAGCAATTGCAGAAGGACTAGACATAATGTATAAACCTATAAAGTAGTTTAGGATAGTAATAAGGAAGGGGATAATAAGTAGTTTTAATTAATTTTATATGTTATAGTTAAATTTACTTATATAAAAGGTAGAAAGGTAGGAGGACATGCATAGCTCACTATAATGCGTAGCTCACTATACATGTATGTTAGAGTATTAATAAAAAACTATAGTATTAGTTTATTAGCTAGACTTATTAGAGATAATAGTAGATTTTAGGGTTAGTAGTAGCTTAAGCTAGGTAGTAGAAGCTACCCTACTTTTATTAAATTAGAGGGTATATATATATAGGGCGTAATAAGTATATATAGGGTATAGGCCTAGAGATAGGCTTAAACCTAGCTTAGCTAGCTCTTTACTAAATACTAAAGGGACTACTGCAGGCTTCTTCTTAAGCAGTAGGCTTTAGTTATAGCCTTAAGCGCCTAGGAATAGGGTTCTTATAGGCTTAAGTTAGGGGCTAGCAGTAGGGTATAAATAGTAACAGTTATATATATATCTTAATATATATAATTAACCTATTACTATTACCCTTAATAATTTAATAATTAAGAGTCTTATATACTTATAAACTAATAATGTAAGGGGTATAGCTGTTATTAGTTAACAATAGGGGTGCCTTAATTAAATGTATCTACACTAAAGAGGGGAGATAGAAGAATATATAGTCTAGCTACTCTCTAGGGAGTAACTAGCAGCCTACTAGGTTAGTTATAGTTAGCGAAAGGTTGTTCTATGTATAGGCTTTACCTATACTTATTATCTATAGTAAAGCCTATAATAGTATCCCCCCCTTAAGCCTTAGTACCCCTTTAGTAGCCTACTTATAGTGCTTTATAGCCTATATATTATAGACTTAACTTAAGAGCTTCTAAGTAGGCTTACTATATCTAACCTATTTAACTAGTGCTTATAGCGCTCTATTTTATATAGTTAGTTAAGCTTCCTTAAAAGTCTTAGTATAGTTATATTTACTTATAATAGCTAGACTATATCTCTCTCCTAGTACCTCTTAGTAAAGCTTTAGTAGTAATTTACTAACTCTTTCTAATTATACTTTACTACTATTATAGTAGCCTAGACTATCTAGATAGTATTTTTCTAACGCTATATTAGTTTAGTAGTAGTAACTTCTTAGCTATCCTCTAGCTCTATATCTATAGTTAGGAATAGGTCTATATAGAATCTATAGTCTAAAAAGAAAGGACTAAACCTTATTATAGTTACTATTCTATTATTTAGTACTAGATAGGTAGTTAGTAGATAAGTATCTTAGTTATCCTATGTAAAGTAGATAACTATCTAAAGAATAGCTTAGATTTTTTAATTAAACTACTTAGTACTACTATCTATTTACAGGTAAAAAGAAGTACTAAGTAGCTACTAAGTACTAGTAAGCTTATAGAAGTAATACTAAAAGTAGTTAATTTAGTTACTCCCTTTATTACTAATAATAGTCTTTAGTATACTATATATAGTATAGAAGATCTTTATAAAGTATTTAGTATAGGCCTCTACCTCTATTATCTCTATATTCCTTAGTATAATACCTTTAC
>PJEX01000277.1:5650-22633 GCA_005350895.1 Colletotrichum tanaceti
CCCCCCCCCCCCCCCCCCCCCATCACGTCGCCACGATGCCGTCTGAATCTCGCCTCGAGAACCCCTTCTTCCACCCCTTCCTCTTCGTCTTCCAGATCTGGCAATGGTTCGCCGATAAGATCTTCTCACCCACGCCGCCGGAGCCGAGCACTCGCTTGAGCCGGCCCAAGATCGCCGTCATTGGAGCTGGTATCACTGGTGTGACGTCGGCCGCCCACTGCATCGGCCATGGTTTCGACGTCGTCATCTTCGAGGCCGGCAGTCGCGAGAATCTGGGCGGGATTTGGAGCGTAAGGAGTCTCCCCCTTTCCCCCTCTCCCTTGAACCGCTCTAGAATCCAAACGCATCTATTCTGTGAAGAGAGAGAGAGAGAGAGAGAGAGATGAAAGAGAGAGAGAGAGGAATAGAGAGAGAGAGAGAGAGAGAGTGTGTGTGTATATGTGTGCTGCTGCTAATTACACTGATGCCCATTCGCAGAGAGTGAACAACTCGTCAAGCCTGCAGATCCACTCGATGATGTTCCGATTCCATCCCTCGGTCAAGTGGGAGCGCGGGTACCCGGACAGACAGCAGATTCTCAGCCAAGTGAAGCAGCTCTGGGAAAAGTACGGCCTGGAAACCCGGACCAAGTTCAACACCCCCGCCGAGAAGGTCTACCAGGACGAGAAGGGCAGATGGGTCATCAACAACACGGCCAATGGCCACTTTGAGGGCGTCATCGCCGCTGTCGGCACCTGCGGTGAAGCCAAGATGCCCCAGCTCCCGGGTCTGGAGAACTTCAAGGGCAATGTCTATCACTCCAGCCAGCTTACCGGGTACGGCCACTCTACCAACTGAAGGTTTTTCGCGGCATTTGTCTAAATGTGAAAGAAGGTTGCTGACAGAAAAAAACACCGTAGGAAAAACGCCAAGGGCAAGAAGATGGTTGTCATCGGCGGGGGCGCCAGTGCCGTCGAGGCCTTGGAGTTCGCCGTGGACGAAGAGGCCGACAAGACGTCCATCTTGTCTCGCAGCGAGAAATGGATCATCCCCCGCAACCCCATTGTGAACATTCTGCTCGCCATGAACATCCTCGGCCAGGAGACCCGGCTGTCGTGGATCCCCGAGATGCTGCTGCGGAAGCTCTTCTACCGGGACCTGCAGGAGATGGCGCCCCACAACAAGGGCATCTACATGGACACGCCCATGGTGAACAGCCAGGTCATGGACACCATCCGGTCCGGCCGAGCCGAGTGGGTCCGCTGCGACATTGAAGGCTTCACGGCGGACGGTGTCATTGTCAACCGGCGTGCCCAGGGCGTGCCCAAGGGAGGCCCCGGCCGGAGACAGGTGATCCCCGCCGACATGGTGGTGATGGCGACCGGGTACAAGCGCCCCTCGCTGGAGTTCCTCCCGGACGACTGCTTCAATGACCCGTACGCGCCTCCCAACTGGTACATCCAGACCTTTCCGCCGAACCATCCCTCGATCTCTGCCATCAACTGGTAAGTAACTTGGTGCCCTTGTCCTCTTCCTCCTCCTTCTCTTCCTTCTCCTTCTCTTCCTCCTCCTTCTCTTCCTCCTCCTTCTCTTCCTCCTCCTTCTCTTCCTCCTCTTCCATAAATGACGAGACAGTAACATTGATAACCACAGCACGTATGTTGCCGCCATCGGCACCGTGGGCAACTGGCACATTGGCATCTACACGAGGATTCTCCTCATGTTCCTCATCGACCCGATGACGAGGCCCCATCCGTTCTGGATGAAGGCGTGGATCGAGATGACCAAGCTGCTCAAGTCGGCGGCGCCCGTGGGCGCCTTTGACTTCTTCACCTACCTCGAGCTTCTCTGGTGGTTCGCCTTCAGCGTCACCTTCAACCCGTTCCGGTGGAAGTGGGCGTTTTTCGTCTTTTTCGGGCTGGGCTTCATGCTGCCGAAGAGAGTGGTCGAGGTCGAGAGCCGTATCCGCAACGGCATGGGCTTCCACGACGAGGTCGGCCGCGATGTGGGACACAGCATCTGATGGCGGTGGTGATGATGGTGGTGGTGATAGTAAAGGTGTTTCGAGGAAGCGGAAGACCCTCCCAAACAACAACCCACATGTACCATAGTTGTGACGTATGACGTACCGAGCGAGAGACGTCTGGATGAATGAGACATTTCACAATCTAAAAAAGGAGGTGTGGTGCTTGTTTTCTTGTCCCAAGCCCCAGTCCGTCCGGCCGAAAGCATATGGAAATTGGAATGCCATCCAGAAGACCGGGCACTCTCTCTCTCTCTCTCTCTCTCTCTCTCTCTCTCTCACACACACACACACACACTTCATACATGCACACATATCTCGGCATCATGATCGTCAGGATCGTCGCCCACTTGGCCAACTACATGTTTGGTTCCGGGAGATTGCAACATAACCTACAAAGTGCCCCCGTGCGCCAACAAGATTACTACCTATACTAGGTAAGATGCGAATGGATGTTTTCATTCCCTCCGGCTTCCCCTTCGCCTTGCCAAAACCCAAGTCATACCAGCCGAAGGGAGACCAAATCACCCCGTCTCACCAGCAAGAATCCCCGTCTCACCCTGTCGCAGAAGAAGAAGACGAAGAAGAAGAAGTGCCGCCCGCCCTGCGCCTGGTTACCGGTAGAGACAAGCAACGCACCCCCTCTCACCCTCCCCCCCCTCCCCCTCCCCCTCACCCTTTCCCCCGGGCCCCCGAGATCCTCCCAAGTCGGTCTAGTGTCCCGCGCCGGCAAGGCCCGGGTCAGTCGGCTCCGTGTGCTTAAGCCACAAACAGAACCATTTTTCGAGGGTTTCCAAGTTGCATACCTACATACCACACATTGATGTCGATAATCGATCTGAAATCCCTTCTTCAGCCCGCCCCCACCCCCCCCTCTCGTCTCTACCCTACCCTACCCTATGTACGAGGCTACGGCACACCCAATCCGCGCTTCTTAATCCCCCGAGGTCGATAGCCTCGCGGCGTCCCGAGGCATGACGTTGTACGCCAGCTACGTCATCACGGCGGCTTTCACGCAGGGTATGATAGGGCATGGTAGGGGTGCCACCACCGAAACTCTCGCCGTTCCCGGGAGGGCGATCGATCGGGGGACGCTAACCGGTGCTGGAGCAAGAAGCCCATCTGCGAGTCAAACGTTTTGCCGCTCATTTGCTCCATGCGGCGGCGGGGACGGATAGACGGACGGGGGGACGGGGGGCCAGTTGGAGCTCTCGAATCATCATCATCATCATCAGGGACTCGGCCAGCCATGAATGCGGTGGGCGCGAGATACAGCAACGTTTCGAGGCGCGCGGGAAGCTCATCGTCAACACGCATCTCTGGACCTTCTTCTTCTTCTTCTTCTTCTTGAGCACCCCAATATGTCAGTGAAGGGGGAAGTGGGTGGAGGGCTTCCTCGAACTCGAACCCCCTTCGGGACATGATTTAGGAAACTCTTGGACATTCCGTGCCCGTTCCCACCCTTCCCGCGCCAAAGATGTAGAGAACGACAACAGCAACAGCATGAAGGACTGGAAGGGGGGGGCACTATCTTTTCTGGGCATTTCTCGCAGTCGAAACATCTTGGGGCTTCGTATTGGCCAGATGAACGAGAAAAGAGACAGAACATCTGCTTCGGCCGGGACTGTGAATTCCCCATGATAACACGCTACGTATGCTCACGATTGCCATGTTCGACGCGAGCATCCTCGAAACGCAAACCCCATCTACAACTGCTTCGGGATGAGTTGCAGACGCCCCCCCCCTCCTCTTGTCTCAGCGAGTGATCGTGATCATCGGCTCCTGGTGAGACTCCGGCATCGCCGACTAGTAGGTACGACTGATGAGAGATGGCAGAGATGAGCCTTTCCCCTCTTTCTCCTCCCCTCCTCCCCTCTGCCTTCTCCTCCTCCTCATATTCCCGTTTCAAGAGGATCGTCTCCCTACGATTTGGAAGGCCGGCGCGTATAAAGTCAAGCTGGTGTCCCCCTCTCTCACTCTCGGAGAACGAAAAGGAATGGATCATCACCAAGCTGTGAATAATGCTTGGATTTCGCAGAAACCCACTGAGTGCGTTGTCCCCCCCCCCCTTTCCCCTTTCCCCTTTTCACCTTTTTCTCTGTCTCTCTGTTGAAGCAGAACCGCAACTGAAATCTCCCATCCGCTTTGCACAGGTCGGCGGAAGCTTACATCGACTACATCGTCGCTCCAGTCCCTAGGCTCAGATACCACTGAGTCCATCATTGACGAAACATCCCCAGCATCAGCTCCAGCTCAAACTACAGCTCAAACTACAACTCCAGCTCAAACTCCAGCTCAAGCTCAAGCTCAAACTCCAGTTCCAGCACCAGCTTCAGCTCCAGCTCCAGCCCCAGACACCAAGATGTCCGTCTACACATCGTCCAACCAGCCCTCGCTGGCCAAGCACTCCATCAAGGAGGAGGAGCCCAGCGCCGTCCACGTCGACGACATCACCGTCGACGCCAACAACAACAACAACAACAACAACAACAACAACAACAACAACAACAACAACAACAACAACAACAACAACAACAACAACATCACCAACAACACCAACAACAGCGACACGTCCAGGTCGTCGTCCATCAGCCTGGACGCCCTGACGATGGTCGCCTCGCACGAGGCGCACGCGTCGTACCGGATCGTGCGGGTCCTCGACACGGCGCGGCGCATCCAAAAGAGGCTCGTCCGCGAGGTCGAGGAGGTCTCGCACCAGCACTTCCAGAGCGTCGACCTCGAGGCCTACCTCGCCTACATCGCCGACGAGCGCCTGGTGCACATGCCGCCCCGGGGCAGCCAGTGGGACCGCGTGCTCAAGTCGGCCGAGTTCTTTGGCCTCCAGCTCGACGGCTATTCTCGCCATATCCAGTCCTTCATCGAGGGCTGTACCCTCGTCCGCGACACCGCGCTGGCGACCTGCTATTTGTTATTGGAGGTTTGTTTATTCTTTTGTTGTCTCTCTCTCTCTGTCTCTCTCTTTCTCTATTCATCCCAAGTTCTTGTAACCATATACTCTCTCTCTCTCTCTATCTTTCTGTCTATATTCATCTCAAGTGTTGGCAACCATCCTAACATTGCTCTCCTCTCTCCTCTGATAGCTCGGCCACGATCAAGCCCAGGCCCTGGAGCCCACCTTCAACGCGCTGTATGAGCTCGGCCTCCTGCTCGGCCAGGCCATCCGCCTCCACGGCATGTTCACGGCGAGCGACGCCATCCGGTACGAGCTGAGCCGCATCTTCGACAGCGTGGTCCGCCTCGTCGGGGACGTGGCCGTGTACTACCGGACGCGGATCAACAGCATCTACAGCGGCTCGGTGACGATCGACTTTGACGCCGCGTTCGGGTCGCAGATCACGGCGATCTGGGCCCAGAGGGAGCACCTCTTGAACCACATGTGGCAGCACAAGCTCGACAACCAGAGCAGCAGCCGCCGCCGCGGCCGCCTCGACATGGCCGCGCTCCGGCGGCACCTGCTGCCCACGCGGGAGGAGTCGGCCAGGTCGCGCGTCTACGGCCGCGTGGCGGATCGCACGCTGCGGGTCGACGGCACCTGCGACTGGCTCTCTCACGACCTGCACGACTTCCTCGGCGGCGACAACGACATGTTCACCATCACCGGGGGCGAGGGCTGCGGCAAGAGCATGCTTGCCGCGTGGGTGAGGGAGAGGCTCGAACGGCCCGTCCACCGGATTCAGTATGAGACGTTGTCGTACACATTCTGTGAGTCTAACTTGTACGAAACTGATAGTAAAAAAATCATATAAAACAACCCCCCCAAGACTTTTATCAGTAAAGCTAACGCCTGCCCGTCACAGCAACCGACATCCCCTCAGAGTCCACGCCCATTGCCCTCCTCAAGAGTCTTCTCTCCCAGCTCCTCGAGGTCAACGTCGGCGATGTTGCCCTCTTTGAGAAGCTCGAGGCCATCTTTGAGCACGTCTTCCCCCACAACGACAACAACAACAACAGTCCAAAGCTCGAGTCGGACCTCTGGGGCGCCCTGGACTCGAGCCTGGCCTCCATCAACAACAAAAAGGTCAACCTGGTCCTCGTCATCGACGGCTTGGACGAGATCTCGGGTGCCGGCAGCAGCAGCAGCAACAGCAGCAGCGGCGGCAGCACGTCCAAGGCGGAAGAAGTCCACAAACGCCTCCACACCAGCATCGGAAAGCTCCCTCGGGTCCAGGCCGTCACCCTCTCGCGGCCCATCTCCCACCTCGGCGGCAGCAGCCGCTGCAAGCACCTGGTCATCACGCCGGACCACGTCCGGGACGACATGGAGCTGTACCTCGCCAGCAGGCTCGGGCAGAGCTGCTGCTTCACGGCGCAGGGCGAGGACGCCCGGCGGGCGCTGGTGAGGCAGGTGGCCGACCAGGCCCGGGGCTCGTTCCTGTTCGCGTACCTCGCCCGGCGGCTCTTCATGGCCGTGTCGGACTTTGCCGCCTTCCGGGCCGTGCTGGCCCAGTGCAAGTCGGACCCCAAGGCGGTCATCGGGGAGCTCATGAAGAGGGTCAACCTCAAGGAGGAGTACGGCGAGAGCAAGACGTACAACCTCTTGACCTTTATGGTGACGGCCGAACGCCCGCTGACGGTGGGCGAGATGGCGGACCTCCTCGGCGTCTCCCTGTCGACCCGGACCGTGTCCTCCGGCGCGGACGTCACGGGCCCCGTCCGCAACACCCAGGGGCTCGTCGTGGTCCGGCGCGGGACGCTCCGGTTCAAGCACTCCACCGTCCGCAAGTACATCCAGGGCCTCTGCGGCGGCGGCACGACGCTCATGTCCATGGCCGACTCCCACCGCCACCTGACCATGGCCCTCCTCCTCTTCGCCAAGAAGCGCTTCACCGCCCACAGCGGCTGCGAGCCGTCGCTGGAGCCCCTGGCCGACGAGGTCGTGCAGGAGTGCTTCCAGGCCCACCACATCGTCGGCTACATGATGCGCCACTGGGTCTCCCACTTCCGCTCTTCTTCTCTGTGCGGCGGCGGCAGTGACCAAGACGGGACGTCCATCACGCTGACGGCCGAGTTCAAGGAGGTGTTCCCGGACTCGGTCTTCTTCTCGATGCTCGAGTGGCACCACTGGCAGACGCAGTACGGCATCAAGGAGACCATCGAGATGCACAACCTCAGCCTCCGCATCCGCTGCGCGTCCTTTGGCGAGGGGAACAAGGCTTACCTCCAGAGCCTCATCGTGCTCGGCAGCCTGCACCGGCGCCAGGCGGAGCTCGAGATGGCGGCCGAGTTCTTCCACAAGGCCTCCCACGCCGGCCGGGCCATCTTCCGCTACGAGTTCGGCCCGCTCGTCGTCGCCTGCGCGAACCTGTTCCTCGCCTGCACCGAGACGCTCGTCTTCGGCAAGAGGACGACGACGGCCACGCACCGCGAGGAGATGATCCGGTTCATGATGGAGGTGTCCCGGAACAAGCAGGGGGGGGGCGGCTCTGCCCGCGGCACTAGCAGCAGCAGCGACGCCGTGATCCGGTGGCACGAGGCCCTCGCCAAGCTCTACGTCGACATGAAGGAGCCCGAGGCCGCCATGGCCGTCTACAGGGAGCTCCAGGTCATCGTCGCGGCCCGGTCCGGCGGCAAGGGCTCCAAGAAGGAGGGCGAGATCGCCGAGGCGCTCTCGGGCATGACGGTCGTCCTCAAGGCCAATGCCGACAAGGGCGGAGGCGGTACCGGACACGAGCACTGGCGTCACCTGCTCTTCGAGACGGCCGAGGAGTTGTCCTTGACCGACTCTCGGCGCATCAAGATTCTTATTAGCCTGGCCCGGGACTACGAGGCCAAGGGCCACATGGTCGAGGCCGAGAGGATCTACGTCGGGCTCTGGAGGAGTATCCTCGAGGCGTGCCGTACCACCAAGACCACGACGACAACAGAACTGCACATCCAAAAGATCAGCATCGCCATCGAGTACATCCACTTCCTCAAGCGCACCAGGCGCAGCGAGGAGGCCTGCAACGTCATGATCTGCGTGTGGGCCGAGTACGAGGACCAGAGCTTCGAGTCCGAGGTCGTCATGATGCGGCTCCGGGAGCTCGGCGTGCTGGCCAGGTCGTTCGGCGTGCTGACGGTGTCGATCAACATCCTCAAGAAGGTCTGGGGCTGGTTCAAGGAGAGGAAGACGGCGGAGAGCGACGGCGACGACGACGAGGCCGTGACGACGACGGCCATCATCACCGAGGTCGTCGAGGAGATGACCGAGACCATCATCACCACCGTGGAGGAGACGGAGACGATCAACACGTCCACCACGTCCACCACCACCGTGATTGAGACGCTCACGCGCGAGATCTGGGAGGCCAGCTACCAGCGCTGCCTCGGCCGCAAGGACAAGAAGACGGACAGCCGCTTCTTCAAGGCGTGCCTGAACATGGTCAACCTGTACGTCAGGCTCGAGAATTGGGCCGAGGCCGAGGTGGTGATCCGCAAGACGCTCGAGGTGACGTGGAAGGGTGTCTTGACGGCCGACTCGTCATCGTCGTCGTCCTCGTCCTCGTCCTCCAAGAAGCTGACGATCGAGGGCGACTTCGTCTCGGAGCGCATCTCGGTGGCGAGGCAGCTGGCGCTCTGCTACCACCGCCAGAGACAGTTCGACAAGGCGGACGAGATGTACCTCCGCATCTACCACGCCTGCTTCTCCTCGACCTTGAAGGACAAGGAGGCTGAGACCAAGGCAGAGACCAAGGCCGAGACCAAGGCAGAGACGGAGAAGGGGCTGGTCCTGCTCGACGAGTCCGCCGAGGCGCTGGTCCGGTTCTACGAGGACTTCCACCGCCACGACCGGGTCGTCGAGGTCTACGGCGCGCTGCTGCGGCACTACCGGACCCACCTCGGCGCCGGCCACCGCCTGACGGTCCGGGTGCTCTACCGGCTCGCGGCCGTCTACCACAAGCTCGGCCGCCGCGGGGAGGCGTGCGACTGCTACGCCGAGATCGTCGCCGTCTTCACCCGGGACGGCTTCTGCCACGCCAGCGCCCTCGACGCCGCCGTCGTCGTGCTCGACCACTACCACGCCGAGGAGCGCTGGGCCGAGCTGCAGAAGCTGTGCGCCACGCTGTGGTCGACCTTTGTCCACCGCAGCGGCGAGGACAAGAAGGGCGAGACCAAGGACGGAGAGATCAAGTTCACGCAGGAGACGGCCGAGCTGCTCTACACGCGGTACCGCCACGTGCTCGAGGTGTACGCCAAGGCCGAGTTCTCGGTCCGCTACAAGCTCACGATCGAGTACCGCGAGACGGCCACCCGCGTGTTTGGCGCCTCGGCGGCCATCGTCGTCAAGGCCCTCCTCGCCCAGGCCGACGTGTGCGAGGCCTCGGAGGAGCACCGCCACGAGTCCATCACCATCTACGAGGAGATCCTGCGCAAGAAGACCACCACGGCCAACATCGTCTCCGAGACCACCGTCCGGTCCATCAAGAGACGCCTGTCGAAGCTGTACGTGACCGTCGTCATCACCACCACCACGTCCAACAAGACGACGACGACGACAACAACAAACACCATCGAGCGGGCCATCGGCGTCAACCTCGAGATCTACGCCCAGCTCCAGGCCGAGCTCGGCTGGTGGCACGAGACGACGCTCGCCAAGCTGAGGGAGGTCGTGCTCATGTACAAGCGGCTGGGCAGCAAGGAGGCCCACGCCTCCATCACGCAGCTCCTCCAGGCGTCCGTCGTCGAGATCGTCACCACCGTCCGCGTCTCGACGCGCCTCCACGCGGCCGCCAAGACGCTGGCCTCCGTCTACGTGTCGGCCGGCATGGCCCACCACGGCCGGGACCTGCTCCGCCAGCTGCGGTACCTGCTGCTCTTCCCGGGCTTCGAGGGCGCCGAGAAGGACGTCAGCATCAAGATCCCGGGACGTGACCAGTCCGGCAGTAGCCAGTCCAACAATAGCAAGGTGTACCTGGTGTTCCTCATCTCCTTTGAGCAAGGCCTGGGCAGCAGCGAGTCCAAGAGTTCTACGACGAACTCGACGACGACAACGACTTACACCTTTTCCGAGCTCATGGCCGACGTTCTCCTCGAGTCGGTCCTCTACGAGCAGTACATGAACGTCATGTCGACCGTGACGGATTCGACCCCCATCGAGCCCATCATCGAGCCGGCCGCCCGCCTCCGCTTCGTGTGGAAGTCCCGCAACAGGACGGGCTTCGTCGCGGCGCTGGACAAGAAGCTCTTTGCCCTCTTCACCTCGCGCTACGGCAAGTTCCTCGGCGGCGGCGGCAGTGGCGGCGGCCAGGACGCCAACGTCACCTTTGCCTTTTACGAGGCGCTTCTCGCCGAGATCGGCGGCGGCATCGCGGCCGACGCCGGGGGCGGTGGCGGCGGCGCCATCACCGTCGACCTGGCCCTCGCGTCGTGCAAGGCGGCCTTTTCCTCCGTCAGGCGGCTCATGGTCGAGGAGAACAACTTGGCAAAGGCCGACGGCGTGGCGAGGTGCGCCTTCGAGTTCGCCCACGCCCAGCGGTTCTACCACCGGCGCAACTGTCACGCCTGGGGCTTCCGCCTGGCCGAGGCGCTGGCCGGCATCGACGTCGGGGATGGCTGGAAGACGGCAGCGGACGCGAAGCAGAAGGATGCCATGCTGGCCACCAGCCGTCACGTCCTGCAGCACGTCCTGGCCGCGCTCAAGGAGGACAAGGTCGAGTTCACCAGCCTCCGCTTCGAGGACATCTCCAGCCTGGTGTACCTCCTCGGCGAGCAGAAGAACTGGGTCGATCTGGAGGTAAGTCTATCTGTTTCTTGTCTCTCTCTCTATCTGTCTCTCTCTCTCTCCATCTGTGTCTCTCTCTATATATATACATCTCCCGGTGATTCATATAAACTAACAATGTCCAGTCCGTCCTCACCTCCCTCTGGCGGTCCCGAGAGGTCCAGCGCAACTGCGGCGTCTGGACGCCCGACGTCGTGCTCACCATCGGCTCGCTCCTGGTCAACGCCCACGAGCTGGCCGCCCACCTGGACCGGGCCGTCGTGCTGTGCGAGACCATCTACTACAACGTCCGCCAGTCGCGCGGCGGCCTGGACCCCTCGGCCCTCTACTTCGCCAACCGGCTGGCCTACCTCCTGCGCCACGCCGGCCGCCTCCGGGACGCCGGCCGCGTCCACCTCGACGTCGCCCACGACCTCGACGAGCACCTCGCCGCCACCCGCGGCGCCGACCGCGACGAGCGGCTGCGGGCGGCGGCCGAGGTCCACCTGGACGGCATGCGGCGGTGCGGCTGGGCCACGCGCGGCGGCGACGGCGGTCGGGCCGCCGGGGAGATGTTGGAGAGGCTCCGCGGGTACGGCAAGCTGAGCGTGCCGCCGATTGAGGAGTGGGCGGCGCAGGCGGACGAGAAGAAGGAGTCGGGCCGCGTGTGGCCCGAGGCGATCCGGTGGGATCTCGGCAGGCCCGAGCCCGAGGCCGCAGCGGCGGCGGCGCCCAAGAAGAAGAGGGATCTGCTGTCGCCGGCCAAGGAGCGCTGGGGGCGTCTCGGGTTCCGGCAGATCGGGTGGGAGGCTGTCTACTGAGGGGGTTTGTATGAGATGGGGGTGTTTTTTTATCTATTTTAATAATGACGGAGGGGTTCTGGTCTTTGTTTGGTGATGGACAACTTCTGGTTGTGGTTTATCAAAAGGGAATCTAGTCGTTGGGAGGTGGACACGGGTATACCGCATTTCTTTGAGTCTTGGGTTTCATTTGTCGAGCTCTCTTATTTTATTAATTAATTCAAACACTTCTAATTCATGGTTCTGGTACTATGTTTTGTTCTCTGTTGGCGTGTTGTCGTGAACTCGGTGAGACTGGTGGTCTTGCTCAACATACACTCCTGTACATGTTATAAGTTAATTTGACTACTTGGGTTGAATAGACAGAGTCCGGATGTTCTTTTCACTTACACAATCATCTTGGTTCTACACTAGCTCTCTTATACAACCTTGGAGGTGGACATTATTCAAAGTCAAAGAAGATGTCTTAACTCAGACTGCAGTATGTTTGCTGATAACCACTCATCATCTGCTATAATATCTCTCAACCAAGGTCGTGTCAATAAGTCCATCTACGAACTTGCGTCTCCAGAGACTGAGAACGCTCTCAGACATCTACACCATCTTAAACATCTCCATCTCAAAGACGACCCCTGGGCCAAACACCAGACACCAACATCTACACCGGGTCGTTGGCGTCCGGAGACCCCGGGCCGTACCAGTGGCCCGGCGGGAAGCCGTGCTCGTACTCCCTCCGCAGGCACCGCGACCAGCCGCAGTCCATCATGCCGTTGCTCAGCCCGCACGGGTACCGGCTCATCTTCTCGCCGCGGACGTCGCCCTCGGCCCACCGGTCCGCGTCCAGCGACAGCTCGTACGTCTTGGCCGCCCCGTTCGGCGCCGCGCAGCTGCACCGCAGGTGGGTCCCGGGCGCCCCGGCCAGGGACCCGTCGACCACGGTGCACTCCGGGCAGGACTCGGCGAGCCGCAAGCTGGTTGGTATCGTCATGTCAGCATCATCAGCAGCGGCAGCATCCTCCTCATCATCGCCGAGACATGTATCAAAAAGGAGGGTGAAAAGGGGGATCGATCATAGGGCCAAGAGTCGGGACGTCCGCACCTCATGGTCTTTTGCCAGGTAAAAGTGCCCCCGCCGACATCGTTAAAGGCGATGCAGTTCTGCAGCGCGAGGTACCGCGCGTACGGGAACCTGCCGTCGCCGGTGCGGCAGCAGGCGTAGAGGAGCCACTCGTCGCGGGGCGCAAAGGGCCGGAACTTGGCCTTGATGACGCGGACGCCCTTGCAGACGCCGCCGAAGGCGTCGAGGCCCGGCTGGTCCGTGAGGCCCTTGCCGGCGAACCAGGCCCCGAGGTTGAGGAGGCACTCGTCGCTGCTTTCGGCGAGGGCGAGGGCGAGGCCGAGGGTGAGGGTGAGGGCTGGGATGGCCAAGGCGAGGAGGGTGCTGGCGCGCATGGTTGGGTGTGGAATGTGGATGGTGTTATATTGTGTCCTTCGGAAGTCTGTTGATCTGGGGAAGAGGAGAAGGGGAGTGAAAAACGTGTGAGCAGATGATATATAAGACCTGGACGGCGTCAGGGTGGCTGGAGGCCTCAACGGTGCTTGGGAACCGTCCAAGTGAGGAACGTTACCCTTTGGGTTCAGCCCTCTTGTGTGTCACCCGCGTGTTTCCCTGGTACATCATGAGAGGTAATCAACTCATTTTATAAGGAGAACAAGCTGCTGGATGAGATCAGGACTCAGAAGAAGGGTTCTATGATACAACTAGGTCGACATTGTTCGCTTGTTTACTGAAGATCCCTACAATAACGTCAATAACAACGTCATCAACATTTACAACAACATCATCAACATTTACAACAACATCATCATCAACAATCCTTCATGTCCTGCAAGCTTCAGTCAGGCCAGGGAGACTTGGTGAACGCCGGTTGGTCTCATCAACACTCATCATCATGATTCATCACCTCTCATCAACTACTCATCAAGCACAACTCACACAGCTTTTTATCTCACACATCTTATTATCTCACACATCTTATTCTCCATGAAATTCAATCAAGTAAAGAAAATGTCCCTGGCTTTTCATTCACGGAACAATATCTCTATAGTCTCGCAGTCTCAACAAATTCTTTGGCACAAGTGGTATCATTGTAAATCCAAACACACAACAACACCCTCCTCCTCCTCATCGTCTCATACATACCCCCCCCCCCCCCCTCAAAGTCGCTTCGCTCCATCGTCCATCCCCTTGGAGTACCCAGCGACGGCCTCCTCGTCGTAGTCCTGGCTGTCGGCGCCGTAGGCAACGCGGACGTCGTCCATCTCATCCCCGACCTCCATCCACCTGTCGCTGCAGGCCGGGATGGGCGACAGCCTGCAGAGAGCCCAGTAGACGGTGCTGGAGACGATGAAGCCGCCAAAGAAGTTGAGGTTGTAGATGTAGGTGGCGGCGGCGGGCACGTCGCGGCCGACGGCGCCGGCGAAGCCGACGACGTTGATGAGGATGCCGGCGACGTAGGCGGCGTAGCCGCGCCAGTGGAAGCCGCAGGTGAAGTAGTAGGGGCCCGTCTTGCGGGCGTCGTACAGCTCCTTGACGTCGAGGTAGCCGCGGCGGACGAGGTAGTAGTCGGAGCACATGACGCCGGCGATGGAGCTGAGGAAGACGCTGTAGGCGGACAGGTAGGTGGTGAACTGGTTGGAGGAGGTGAGCAGGGTGTAGGGGCACATGGCGAGGCCGACGGCGGCGCAGAGGTAGCCGCCGCGGCGGATGTTGATCCAGCGCGGCAGCAGGGCGGTCATGTCGGTGCCGGCGGAGACGGAGTTGGCGGCGATGTTTGTGCCGAGCTGGGCGAGGGCGAAGGAGGCGGCGATGACGAAGACGCCGAAGCGCTGGGCGGGGCCGCCGTCGTCGACGAAGCGCTCGAGGAGGTCGAGCGGGTCCCAGATCTCCTCGCCGTAGATGACGGTGGACGAGGACGAGACCATGATGCCGATGAAGGACGTCAGCGCGAACCCGACGGGGATGGTGACGAGCTGCGACCACAGCGCGTCGCGCGGCTTGGCGGCGAAGCGCGAGAAGTCCGGGTCGTTGACGATGAGCGTGGCGAAGTTGGCGATGGACGACATGACGCCCCGGACGAGCTCCCACGCCAGCGCGCCGCCCTGCTTCTTGGCCGGCTGCCGGACGACGGGGCCGACGCCGCCGGCGCGGACGACGGCCCAGACGAGAAAGGCGACGCCGGCGCAGGGGACGACGTAGGACTTGACCGTGAACAGGTGGCGGATCTTGTGGACGGGGAACCAGATGGCCGGCAGCGAGCAGAGCCAGAAGATGAAGAAGGACACCCAGTCGGCGGTGCGCGTGCCCGAGTCCTCGGGGAACGTGTTGGGGATCTCGTTGCGGTCCTACGAGCATATGTCCATGTTAGCTGACTAGTCCTTCCCTTCTCGAGTGTGGACTCTTCCACGAATCTGGGTGAAGGATTATGAGGAATCAAAGAATCAGTGGGAAGAGTGAGTTGTCGTCGTCAGGGGTCACCACGTACCCAGGACTTCCAGATGGACCGGATCATGAGATATACGCAGTGGCCTCCGATGTAGGCCTGTACGCCGTACCAAACACACGCTTCAGGAGGTGTCAGCAAAACAGAGATACCAAGGTACCTCGTCTAGAGGAAGATAGTCATGAAATAAACAGATTCCAACTCACCCATGGCCGCGCGGTTGAAGACGGGCCACAGACTGCCCCAGATGCCAAAGGAGGACCGGTTCACGACGGGGAAGCCGATGTGGTAGACGGCGCCGATGCGGCCCGTCAGGCAGATGAAGACGCCGGCGACGGCGTAGCCGATCCAGACGCACAGCCACGACTGCCACCACGAGAGCCCGCTGACGATCATGGACGACGAGATCATCCACGTGTTGACGTTGAACGAGTCGGCGACCCAGAAGGCCACGAAGTTCCAGGGGCCCCATTGCCGCCTCTCGGGCTCGACGCTGGTTTTTGTCTCTGTTAGCATGGGGGGTCATGGGGACAGTACACGCTGCACCGGTTCTCTCTCCCTGTCTCTTCTCCTTTGTCTCACTATATCTCACTTTTCTCCCTCCATCTCACTCCATCTCACTCCATCTTCCTCTCTCAATCGGATAATCGGATTACGTACGGTTTCAGGTCATAGTTCGTCAGCTACAACGGCACGCCGGTTGTCAGTTCAAGTACTTTCTCTCTCTCTCTCTCTCTCTCTCTCTCTCTCTCTCTCTCCCCCCAATGTCCACGAGTTCTCGGGGGAGCATACCATGAGTTGGGCGCTCGTCAGCCCGGGCTCCGACTCGACCGCGAGCTTATCGGCCCAGTACCGCCATTTCGAAGGGTGGGCCTGCCCCGTTCGGCCTGTGGTCGTTGCGGCGTCCATGTCCCCGTCTCGGTGGGCGTTGTTCATGTCCCTCTCTCTTGCGTTGAAAGTGAGAGAGAGAAATAGAGAGAGAGAGAGAGAGAGAGAGAGAGAGAGGGATGATTACGCGCGGATCGTGTGATGTCGGTCGGGCGGCGCGGGTATAACTTATAAGAAGGCCGCAACCCGCTCCAAAGAACACCAGGATCAACACGATAAACACGATAAACACGATAAACACGCTGCGATGACGCTGTGTGCACGTGAGGTTGCAAGGTGGCACGGCGGGGGGGGATCGTTGTGATCCGGGCCGTGATCTGCACGCGGGATTGGGGCGCTGACGAGTGGCGATTTCCAAGGTAGTGAGTGAGCCAGCGAGCGCGGGTTGGTGATGAATGGGTGGCCAGCGAGTGGGTTTTGGTCTCTCGGCAGTCGGACGAAGTGAAACTGACGAACGGAGGGGGGGAATCCGTCTGATTTATTTATCGTTTAGGTACAGACGGGACTGAGAGAGAGGGGGGGGAGAGAGAGAAGGGAGACTTGATAAAGAAAGAGAGAGACTTGGTAAAGAAAAGGACGGAATCCTCGTCAGTAGTCAACTCTTTGGACGTAGGCAGTGTAGCTTCGCGCGGTGGCATCAACTGACGGGGACGGGGACGGGGACCCGAACGCTGAACCCCCACATCGACAAGCTCTTCAGTGTGAAAGGATTGGACCATCCATATCCGTACTCTGTATCCGTATGGGGAGGGGGGCAGGCTAGAGACAAGACAAGACAAGACAAGACAAGACGAGACAATACTGCATTATCTATCAGCCGCATCCGCACAAGGGATACATACGGCCGGTCTCGCACCGATTGGAGAGGAATCCAGGATAGAGACGCCCTCAAAGGTCGGCAACGACGTCAAATCTGATCGAGTAAGAGGAGAACACACGTCTCTTTGGGCGCATCCCACATCCCTCATCAGCCATTGGTTCGTCCCGAGGAAATGTTCTTATCAGGGGGGGCAAACTTGAACGAGGAACACTCAGTACCTATTCGTGCACGACATACCCATGAACCAATGAACCTATGATAAGCCTAAA
>PJEX01000277.1:22733-66395 GCA_005350895.1 Colletotrichum tanaceti
AAAAAAAAAAAAAAAAAAAAAAAAAAAAAAAAAGGAAAAAAAAATTGAGATGAAAAAAAGAAATCCCCCATGGTCCTACTGGCACCCTGGGATCTCCTCTCTTGCGATAGACACACCAACACAACGTTCCACTTACCCGGGCATCTCCAGACCTCGCAAGCGGCGAACAAAGACGCATCCCGGGTACCGGGTGCTCTTGATTTCCAAGCTCAAAGTTGCCAAAGACCAGAGAGAGATACTGCGTTTGAGCTTCGTCTTCCTATGCTGTGGCTACTAATGAAGTTTGATAAGGACAAGGATAGAGGTCCCTGGCCCACCGGCGCATCCCAACGCTCTGCAGCCGACTACTGTACCTCGTACCGTGAACCGCCTGTACAACAGTCTATAGAACCCCCGATATGTATCCGTATGTTTCCCACAAATCACGGGCCTCGGGGGGCCGCCGGCCAGACGACCACCATGCAAATAGGGTTTTCGATTCCGGAAGTCACTATTACTCTTGACTAAGTAGTGACGGCCAACTGGTGCGAAGAAGCTGCTGCTGACAAAAAAGGAGCTGCAGAGCTTGGTTAGCCACAGAACGCCTCGTTCACTGACGACCCTTCCGATGGTACTGCTCACGGGAGGGAAGAAAATAAGAGAGTGCAAGATGGTGCTCACCCCGAATTGCCTTGCCGTGTCCCCCCTCCTCCGGCATCTTTATCTAAACTCTTTCTTTAAATCTTGGAGGACTCTGGCAACGATTGATTGGTGGAGGATCTCCCAGCCAACGATCGTCTTCAGCAGGCTCATCTTCCCCCGGTGTGTGACTCGATCAATATACGCTCAGGCGGGTCAGCCAGTAGCCTTGGTGACCCAGCTTCGCAACTTGTCTCCAACATAGGTAGGTCCTGGGTGGTGGTGATCTTGCTGGAAGCTGCCTCCTAAGCTACCTACCTACACATGCGTGAGCTCCTAAGGGCTGTGTAGCCTGTGTAGCCTGTGTAGTATTATGTAAGGGTCTAATTGTCAAGCTCGCATCCGTAGAAATGGGCTGTTGGCCGTTGTGGCTTCGCCACAGCCCCCACTCCGCTCGAGATGTGGCTCACACAGACTTACGTAATACACATGATGGGCTCGATTCCCACACTGGGATATCAGAGCATCAAGATCCCGGTCATCACATCCATCATATGCCGTCTGCACAGCAGATCTTTGTGCGTCGTCATGGGCCGAGAAAACACCTGCGTATATACACTGGGACGAAACAGCTCCCGTACGTATAATAATGCTGCAAATTGGGCTCAACGTTAGTGCTGAAGCATGCCGTCCGAGGTAGGCTGCTCTCTATGCTCGTTCGTTCTATGCGTCCGAACAACCCGTAGCCCATCTTGAGCTAGCTTCGTCACTTCGTGAGCTGAGATATTTCTGCTGACAGTGGCCCTTAATCCACTAAGACGAACCTGAGATGAGTGTTATGGAGACCTTGCATGCGACCGTCTGGCAATCGGTTAGGCGCTGCTTGCAGACCATTGAAAAGGGAGACCCAACCGCTGTCTTGACTGTTCCTTCATGTTGGTCGCCGGGCCATGCCAATGAGATGTGCTTTTTCTGTTGGTGTTACACGACCAACGTGCGTGTAGACAAAGGCAAACAGCGTATCGTCGGCCTCCCGTATTGAAAGAAAAAAAAAGAAGAAAAAAGAAGAAAAAAGACCTGACGCATCCTTCTTCGCACAAGTAGATCGAGACCAACGTGGCAACGCCGACGCGTACAGGACTTTTTAAAAGTATCTGGAGCCCCATTTCGGACAGACTTTCTCACCTCCTTCTCTAATACACAGTAGAGCTCTATTCTCACATCTCCCTACCTATCCTTCACTGTTCAGAGCCTTGCGAGGCAGCCTTTTTCAAAAACTGGTCCGTCGACGGCCAAGCTCCAAAGGATTTCCCTCCATCTGTCGCCATGGATATCAAAGACGTTTCCCATGTCAACGACATGGCCTCCATGTTCCAAAGGCTTAAACAGGCCGCGGAGCAAGCCGGTTCCCGCAAGGGGGAGACCCCCAACGACCATCCGCCTGCCGGCATTCTCGTTGGCCAGTTCATGATGAATCGAATGATACGGTCTGCATCCCTTGCCAGAGACGGCGGACAGACTATGTTCTCCACCACGCAAGTTCCCCCGCCGTATCCTCCGTGTGTCCGATCTGTGGCTAGCCTTCGGCCTCTTCCCATCTCCAAGATGAAGCTGCAAGAGCACCACCGGGGCAAGCAAGTCGTCATCCGGACGATGACGCCGCCCGACAGGATGAATGCCGTCATGGCCATCGTGGAAGACGAGCAAGGCACTGCGGTCCTTCTCCAGCTGTATAACCAGCCAGAGGAGGTCAAGGCCGACGACCTGCTCCCGCAGAACAGCATCTACATCATCAAGGAGCCCTTCCTCAAGGTCGCCGCCGACGGCGAATACAGCCTGCGGGTGGACCATGTCGGCGATATTCTTCCCCTTGCCGTGAACGATGAGTGGATCCCGAAGAGATGGAGATCGCTCCAACAAGAAGTCGGTGGCAACTCGGAAGAGATTCGACTGCAGGGGAACGCGGCGGTCAAACAGCAGAATTGGGGACGAGCCGAGCGTTTGTGAGTGCACCAAGACCACCACAGTGGCACAGGACAGCTTCTCTAACCATTCATCAGATACTCCGATGCGCTCTCCTCCGCCACGACCGTCGAGCAGGAACAAGCCGCCCTGCTCAACCGCTCGCTGGCCAACCTGAGACTCCAACGGCCCGAAAAGGCGCTGGCCGACGCTCTCCGAGCTCGATACGGCGGCGAGCCAACCGAGAAAGGCCTGTTCCGGGAGGCCAAGGCGCGTTACGGAATGGACCAGTTCGGCCTGTGCTTGGAGAAGCTGCGGCAAGTGGTGGACCTGAACCCCGATAACCAAGACGCAAAGACGGAAATCGAAAGGGTGACCCGTCGGATTCGCGAGCAGGAGACTGGGGAGTATTCATGGAAGCAGTTGCACAAGCAGACCGGGGCGACTCCGCCGCTCATCGACTGCGCGACCTTCTCCGCCCCGGTCGAGGTGCGACCCTCGCCGGGACGCGGAAACGGACTCTTCACGACCAGGGCTGTGAAGACGGGACATGTCTTGCTCTGCGAGAAGGCCTTTGCGTACAGCTACGCCGCCGAAGACGACGCCGTCGGTCGCCAAAACGTCAAGATCTTGATGAACCTGGGTACCAAGAGAATGACCATGGGCGGCCAGGCCAACCTCATTGTCTCCATCGTTCAGAAGCTGCATCACAACCCCCAGATGGCTTCGCGCTTCATGGAGCTGCACCGTGGGGACTACCGTTCAGCCGAGCCTTCCCCGGCAGAAGAGCCATCGGTCGATACGTGAGTCAATAATTTCCACGCTGCTGCTGCTGCTACTGCTTGTCCCCGCGCTTACCCTCTCTCTCTCTCTCAGGTTCCTCGTGGAGAGGATCGTCAGTCTAAACTGCTTTGGCGCACCGAGATCAAGCCTCAAGGACATGCGAGACCCCCAGAAGCAGAAAGACTCGGACACCGCCGCGCACACCACTTGCGGTGCCTGGATCGTTGCGTCCCACATCAACCATTCCTGCGTCGGCAACTGTCGTCGCTCTTTCATCGGCGACGTGATGATTGTGCGAGCCGCCAGAGACCTCGACGCCGACACCGAGTTGCTGTTCTGCTACCAACAACCCAAGCCCGAAGACGACTACCGAGCAACCCAGAAATGCCTGGAGAACTGGGGCTTCACCTGCCGGTGCGAACTGTGCGAGGACAAGAAGTCCATCTCGGCGCAGACGTTGCAGAGACGCCGGGCGCTCCTTCGGGATCTGCGCCAGGTGATGAAGACGGGCAAGACGGCGGCCCGAGAATCCAAGGCCGAGCGGCTCCTGGCGCAGCTGGAGTCCTGTTACCCCGACAGAGAAGGGGCGCTGCGTTTGGAGCTGTGGGACTCGTACCTTGCGCTTGGACAGAAGAGGTGGGAGAGAGGCAAGGCCGTCGAGGCTCTCGAGCTGACGGTGAAGGGCTTCGCGGCTCTAGGCTACGTTTTCGTGGCCTCAGAGTCCTCCCCTCCCTCGAGGGTAGGCGGCACGCCGAAGCTCGAGATCAAGAAATGGGGCCAGATCAACGACCACGTCGTTGCTGCTTTTCTCGGAATGTTGCACGCTTATGAGGTCCTCGCGCCCGAGTTGTGCGAGTGGGCGAGGGGTCATGCCCGGACTGCGTATGCCGTCTGTACGGGGGAGAAGGAGACGGCGGGTGATGTGTACGAGGATCTACAGTAACCTAGGTAGACTTGTTGGTATTATGTCGTGAGGGTCCCAGGCGACTTCTTATGAGCTTTGCTTGAAGACGAATCTTATTTACAGTCATCGCTCTGTCCCCCTTTCCAGTGCTGAATCATGGGTATCCTGGGGTTAAGAGACGAATCTTGTATAAGAATGTGTATATTGGTCTATTGTTTACTCAGTGAGTGATGCGTTGTTGTTGTTGTTGTTGTTGTTGTTGTTGTTGTTGTTATTTGTCCAACCTAAAACACATCATAGAACAAAATACCAAAAAGCCATAACGCCTACATCCCTTATTGCAATAGAAAATCAAGCATGAGTTCAATGCGTGACTAAGATATGCAATGTCCAGGTCTGACACCAATTAAAAGCTCATAAGAAACAGTAGACAAAAGACATGAGGTTGCATAGACTTGACAGTATGGGGGTGAGAATTAGCGTAGTTGTTGCAGAAAGATGTGTAACAATGCTGTAAAGTCATTGGTAGGTAAGCCTAGTTGCGAAGAGGAAGATGATGCAGCACGAACGGGGAAGAGCGCTTAGCTGGCGCAGTACGGGCGAGGAAATGGTCAACTTCTTCGCCTACGTCTGATACACCTCTAGCTGATACTATCGAGACTCATAACCCACTCCCCTAATATCATTTCGTCCAGTCGGCAATGGGGCTTTCGCATCAGTATCCAACTTCGTCGTCACCAAAACGAAAAGGTGCGCCCCCGACTCTCTCGTACCGAGTTGTGTAATGAGCACCACGACTCCGCTCGGGACGAAATCATGTTATGATGTTCCTACCGAACCCGTTGATGGCTGGACAAGCCTCCATGCCGACGCCACGACGCCAAACGGTATGTACGCATTCTTTTGGTCTTGCGTCAACGTGCCGAAGCGGTTCGGACGGAACTCGAGAGCATCAAGACCCCATATTCGTTCGTCGGGATTGCATAGACTCAACGTCTACCGTGTCTGCAAAGCAGATATTCATGGGCACTGCCGGCAGCGTCCTTCAAAAGACCAATCAATCAACAGCAAACGGAGTAGGCTGGAGGACGTACTGTATGTGCCGTTACATAGATCAAGTGGAGTCTAGAAACTTGGCACCTGAGCAATACTGCTGCCGGCCGGGAATACACAAAGAGATTCATCAACGGCAAGAAACGGCGGAGGTTTCCGCCCATGACAGCATGGGTAAAGCCCGATATCGGATAAATCATAAGGAGCACTTCACGCCACAAAGCGGTAGCTTACATGGTGCCAACGCAAGCACCCCTTCCAGAATTCAATACCCCCTGAAATTGGTCCCGAGGGTTAGAGAGAAGGCCTCTCTGATTGTCGTTGCAGTCAATAGGTGAGGTCCGAGGTTCGTGCCGGCCGGCCGGCCCGTTCCCTTGACCGCCCAACCTCGCGAGATTGTGGGTTCGAATCCAACATTCACACACACTTTTTTGTATTGGGTGACTAACTATCTATATCTGGACTGTCAGGCGGTGGGGGGGTCGCACAGAGTGAGTGAGTGAAAGAGTCGATGATGGAACCCCGAAAGGTAGGTATGTTGTATGAACGAACCATTGGAATCTGGCCTCCTTCTCCTCAAGCCAGTAGGTCCCAGACGGGGACGTCTTCGACGACAAATCTCAGATGGATGGCTGTACCAGTCATAAAAACTGCGATCTTCTTTATCCTCTTCAAACCGAGATCCGTCCTATGCCTGATAAGCAGAGAGCCTAACGACTTGCCGAGAGGGGTTCCCAGGAGAACTTGACCCTCGTCGTCTTCCGTTTCATATTCCATTTTCCTATCCCAGTTTCCAAGTCCGAAATAAAGATATCCCATCTTCACCAAAAGAGCCTTAACAACGTCGTGTGTTACTCGGTCAGCTTTATAAACGTCAGGTTGAAAGAAAAGTTTAAGGCCTTTTACGTCACGCCCTTTTTCCCTGCACGCATGTTTCCACTGTAAATAGACCATATCAGATAGCTCGTGCAAGGCTGGAACAGTCCCGTTATTTGCGAGTAATCGCGCTTCTCTAGAATATCCAGAATCTGCAGCGTTCGCAATCGCTTTCATATCTTTAGGATCCATGTTGTCGAAAAGTACGATGGCACCAGAGGCCGGGATCAAGACGTTGCGATATCGACCTCCCGTAGGCTAAAAGGGACGGGACCAGCAGGATTCTTTATTAGCGTTTTTCAAGCATGGGGGTAATAAGGGGGAAAGATCAAGGCTGTTTACCATCTGTGTTGTTTCATCTTTCGTAAACGCAATCTTATGCTCATAATTGTAGATGGCAGGCTGCCCTTTTACCGGAAATTCCACGTCCGCAAAAGCCCGCTTGAGTTGGGAACCTGGCCCGGGTTCGTAACCTCGCCCGGGGAGTACCTCCTCCCAATCAGAAACCTCCGCCGCAGGGTACCATTGCCTGGTGACAACAACCCAACCATAGTCTTCTATAGCATCTGGATCCTGGAACTCGCTCAGAGGGGAAATACCATAGTCTTCTACGGCATCTGGATCCTGGAACTCGCTCAGAGGGGAAACCTTAAGCATCATTTTTGTTATCTCTTCTGTGCTTAGATGAAACAGCTTTCTGAGATTTTTGCCCCTTCGTGCACTGACGGTGTAGATGTCTTCATTAGCCTCAGTAATCTCAGATGTATCAGCTCGCTTGGTGAGGACGTTGCTAGACGTAGGTGAGGCGCCAATCAGGGCCGTGTACAGCGTAAATAACAAGAGGAGAGAGAAGCTCCCTGCTCTGAGAGAATAGACGGTATTGGCCATTGCTACGATTGGCTGCTACAGCCTACCAACTAGTCGGGTGACGGGAGCAAGAGAATAAGTGTAGTATCGACGAGGCGTTTGTAAGAGGGCGAGTCCCAAAAGCAGATGCAAAGGGGGGAGTGGACATGAACTTGCTTTTGATGCTTCATTGGCCGATGCATGATTGGCTTTCGGGAAGGGGGAAAAGGGATAGAAAAGCATGCAAACAACAATTTCCTTTCCCTTGGAACTCAAATTGATTATCCGTACGCGGTTCTATTATGCCCTTCACAACCAACACGCAGACTCAGTGACGCCCCAGCTGGCCCTTCTTCGGAATAACACCAACAAGAAACATTGTAATTTGTTTCCCCTCCACTCGGTAATCTTCCCGCCGTCCAGCCAACAACCGGACAGCGTCTATCCCGGGAGGAGGTTTAAATCACGGGCCTGGCTGAAGACCGCAAGAGTCATTTGATAATGATTAATACGCACGGTATGCCCGAACATCCTTGGATCGATCTCCAACGATCCCTCTACCTATAGTCAAGTAAACAACGGTTATTACAGCGAAAAAAAAAACATCTCCAGGCCTGCAGCCGTACCTCTGCCATCTCCAGCCGTGTTTTCATTGTGGACTGCAACCATGGGATATCCCCATCAGAAGACCGCAGCTTTTTGATAGATCAACGCTTCATGCAAATCGTTGAGCCGTCGAGCGTGTGTGACGCGAGGAACCCGACTAGGCGCGTCGTCGTCGTCGTCGTCGCCTCTTTCGGTTTCGCCGTTGCTGTCATCGCTGCCTCGTCGCTCGATGGAGATGGATAGAACCTCGGACCCGAAATGAAGCAAATCACCAGGCAAAAAACCTAATCACGTAATTCAGTACGGGGGCTCCATGTCACAGCAGCGACCACATGACGGCTTCCATGGGATGTTAGTATGCCGCCAATGACTGCTACGGCGAGGTTGGCGAGAAGGTCCGGAGAGCATGGCGATAGGGCGAAGCGAAGCGATGATATTAGTACCAAGCAACGAATCCGATTGTTACTTCGCCTCAGGAAATGTCTGGCTCAATCATTAGGACGGCCCGACTAGTAATGTACACCTAGGTATTGACTAACTACCTTGAAGCGGTCAACTAACGGCATCAAGCCAACTGGGTAGCAAGCGCAAAATTCTCCCATCGGATGCATTCATCGCCCAAGTAATTAATATCCCCAATCCGATGGTCTAGACACTCCACTTCACACACAATATTCTCTTAATGGTTGGCATATCAGTCAAACTCTACCTGGTTATTGAGTACAACCAGCCTGGCGTGTAAGCCTACCCCATCGGCCACTGATTACAAGCTGACGGCAACCCTCTCAAATACACAGTCACGGGTTCGATTAATCACTCGCTCGGGTTTGATTACTGAAGGGTGACGGTGCCATCAGTAGAGTCTTCCATGAAGATGCCACCAAAGACAAGCGCCTCTTGGATGCCCGCGGGCTGGGGCGCGTTTCCGACAGCGTTCTTCTGCAGGGAGAAGTGGTATTCCCCGAGGCCGGCGAGGTCTGCATCTTGTTAGCCTGGCTCTCTCTCTCTCTCTCTCTCTCTCAGTCTCTCTCTAGTTTGCGAGGGAAAAGACGGAAAAAGAAAAGAAAAAACTCACCGTTGGCAACGGGCTCGGTGACCTGCTCAAGAGGAGCTTGGCCGGTGCTGTGGAACACTTGGACGGTGCTGTCAACCCTGGTCAGCATGATTCCCATCCCTGAGGAACGGAGCGAGAAGAGGAAGAAGAAGAAGAAGAAAGAAAGAAAGAAAAACACCCACTTGGCGTTGAAGTCCATCTTCAGTGCAAAGTTCTCAAACTGGCCCTCGCCAAAGGGGGCGGAGAAGATCTTGGGGGGCGCCGGGGCGGTCTTGGAGTTGCCAAAGACGGCGATGTCGCCGCCGTCGTCGCCGCCGGTGCGGACGTCGAGCTGGTGGAAGCTGAAGTCCTTGGACTCGAGGTTCATGATCTGGTAGCCGTGGGTCGCGTTGAGGGGCTTGGCCGCGTCGCGCTGGACGGAGAAGTGCATGGTGCGGACGCCGGTGACGGCCACGTCGTCCAGCTGCGAGCGGATGCTGGGCAGCAGGTCGGCGCGGCGGATGTTGGACTGCGCCTCGCCGCCCTTGGGGATGAAGATGGACTTGTCGTCGATGTTGATGGCAAAGGCCTTTGTTTTGCCGGCTTTATCGAACTGAGAAAGGGGGGAGGGGGTCAGCATGGATTATTTCCATAGGTATCATCGACGAGTCGACGACGGGATGGGGATGTTGGCTTACGAGTGACGCTTCTACTTCGGGAAAGGTGATGATGTCGCTGAACTGGAGGCCTGATTCCTCTTGTTAGATCGGTCGCTGGGAAGGGTTGGGGCCCGGGTAGCTATCACTTACCGTCTCCCTTGATAACAGCGCTCTTGAACACGCTCTCGAGGACATTGAAGTCCTCGGCAACCACGTCGGCCTTGATGCGCCCATCGGGCAAAACAAGGGCCCCGCCAGCACCTCCGACTCCGGCTCCGGCACCGGCCCCGGCCCCGGCACCGGCCCCGGCTCCGGCTCCGGCTCCGGCTCCGGCACCATCTTTGTTCCCGTTCTCCTTGCCATTTTCCTTACCGGTCTCCTTGCCGGTTTCCTTGCCGTTCTTTTTTCCGTTCTCCTTACCGACTTCCTTGCCGTTCTTCTTGCCGTTCTCCTTACCGACTTCCTTGCCGTTCTTCTTGCCGTTCTCCTTGCCGACTTCCTCGCCGCCCTTCTTGCCATTCTCCTTGCCCTTGCCAGCCTTTTGGCCGCCCTGGTTCTCGGTGTTACCGGCGTCGCAGCCGGCGCCGTTGGTGTTGTTGTTCTCGCCGTTGGCTTTGTTGGCGCCGTTGGCTTTGTTGGCGCCGCCAGTGGCGGCGAGGGTGGCGAGGTTGCTGGCCGGCACCGGGGTGGAGGCGACGGAGGCGGCCAGCAGACCGACAATGGTGATGAAAGAGGGCTTCATTTTGTGCTTTGTGTCTCAGTGGTCACGTTGTAACTCTTTAAAGAATGTAAAGGTATTACAAAAAAATGAAAAAGATAAAGAGAGTAAGAGATGCTTTGCAAACGAATGGATGCAGAGAAGAGCAATGGCCAGCACTGCGTAAATTAAAGAGGGAATAAAAAGAAAGAGAGATAATACCGTATTCGTCCAGAAGAGTGATGGGCTTTCCTCTCGTCTTCTCGAATGGGCTTCACTGGTGATGATATATAAACCAGCAGTTGCGCGCGTGGCTCCCCTTGCCATCGTTCCCATGCTCGTGCCATCCGGACATGGAGTTTGAAAACTTCAGCCCGCGTCTGCCCGTAGACTTGCGACGAGAGCAATCCCCCTCCGTTCGTGAGTCGTGCTGCCGTTTGACATGAGCCTTCGGTGGGCAGTCTGGTGTGCTGGGCGCAGGAAGCCAAATTGGGAGGGAGGGGGGGCCGCATCGCGACAAAGCTGACACCTGCCGCGGCCCGCGGGCAGCAAGATGGTGTGGAGTGTGAGGCAGAATTCAGGCCATGGACGTCGGGAGAAAGTCTAATCATGACGCCAATGTGTCCTGAGTCCCGACTCCTTGACGGCAGGGGTCAAGGGGGTATTATTCGACAACTCGAGTCAACCCGGGCGGGTGTTTTGGCCAAGTGATTCAAGTGCGGTCACACACGATGGGCTTCGTCTGGACAACGTATGGGGGGACATGGTTCCATGGGGCCGGATTCGGAGCCCATCGGACGGTTAGCTCA
Source organism: Colletotrichum tanaceti (assembly GCA_005350895.1). NCBI lineage: Eukaryota > Fungi > Ascomycota > Sordariomycetes > Glomerellales > Glomerellaceae > Colletotrichum > Colletotrichum tanaceti. The sequence continues at coordinate 33,580 of PJEX01000277.1, forward strand.
AAGTCGGTGATGCACATTGCTGAGGCTTCACAAACCCGATCGGAACCGTTTGCCTCATGCGATGCCTCTCACCCTCGCCCAGGCCAACACCGCGTATCCCCGAACAATAGCACCCCGCGGGGTCTGATTTACCATGCCTCGGTTTCGCCTTGGACGTGTTTTGGAACAGGCGTTCTTTGTCAACGTCGTCCTAAAACGAGTATCAGAACCCCGCGAGAATATGGCCGGCGGGTATGCGAGGGAGACAATGCATGATCCGGGTGTATCCATCACATACTACGGGCTCTTGCCCCCACCGAAATCTTGACGGAGAACTGTCCTGGGCGTGGAGTTCATTTCATCGTGTCCCGTCCGATTATTATTAGGGCTGCTGGTTATAGGCTGATTGACATACTGGTGGTAGAACGAGACTCCAGACGCCAACAGTTAAAGGCTGATCGAATAGCAATGTGTTCATGATAAGAAGATACCCGCTCAAGGTCTACCAGAGTTTGCCAGAACGGTTGGGGGAGCAAGCGAAGATCCCGTGTGTCAGGCTGTCTGAGATACCGGTAGGCGGCCACTCCCTGCTCTCAAAAGTCCGTCGCATGTTGCCCGCAGTTTATGCTTTAAGGTTCTTTTTCCCCCTCTCCTTCGCTTTCCTTCCCCAGACCTAGACAAGATATGCGACATATTTCAACGTCGAAACGGTCATACGGCTTCAGTGGAAAGGGTGATGGACCTCGCGTTCAAAGAGGGCATAGCTTTTGGGCGTTCTGATTCTCCGGTTCATCGGAACGCACTACTTTGGAAAGCTTCAAGGTCTTTTGTGCAATTAGTAATTACTGTAGGGTCAAGCGAGAAAGGACGAATTAGACTTTGGCAGCGATGATCACGGAACACTTCTCAGACCGCCCGCCCTCGGGCATTGGTAAGCTTGTCAGGGTCTGGGGTGACGGCACGTGGCTTTATCTGGATGGCCCAAACTCTGTCGGCGCACAGAGATGGTTCGGGGGCCGCGGTCCACTCGGGGAAGTGGAAAGAGGGCAGTGATGGCGTCGGTGGTTCTAGCAGACCTTGGCGTCCAAACAAGTGAAGTTGTCAATGATGGCAGTGTGAAGGATCGTCACAGATGACTAAAATCAATGCATACAAAGCCAATTCAAGACTTCTCTTCGACAACAGGCAGACGAGAAAGAGTGGACCGTTAGTCATTCTTGAAGCTGGCATACACCGTATACGAAAGGGAAACAGACAGAACTGTCTTCAAAGACTTCAGTGATCGGGAAATGCCCGGACGAACATCTCGGGGATCTGGACATGACGGCCTGGCTAATTCCTCGTCAAGTGATTAACCAACTAAAACTCGATACCTCGGATTTCACTTGAAGGCGTCTTGATCCTGGAGCCAAGTTGGCAAGCCTTGGAACCGGTGCCATGTGCTCGAATCCACATTCACATCCTCAACTAAGCCACAGATGAATGGGGTTCATCCGGGCCCAAAGTCACACTCTCTTCCATCCCGGGTATGGTGCCCCGGCGCGGGATCCACTTTTCGGCCTTCTCGGCCTTCTCGGCCTTCTCGGCCTTCTCGGCCTTCTCGGCCTTCTTGGCCTTCACCGACATACCGAGCCTTACCGAGCCTTACCGAGCTCGGTGTACCCCGCACGGAGCTCCATTCCCGATTACATGCAAACGAGCCGAGGCACATCGGGCGATCGGTGTGTTCTACCCCGTACCACATCGTCCTCTTAACCCCGGATATCCCCAACCCCTCCCCAGCTTCCTCTCGTTCAGGTTTGACCAATACATACCGGGAGCTCATCTAATGACACTGAATGTCCATAAGCTACTCCTGAAAACCAATTGACTGCTCGACAGACCTCCGAATTCCCCCTTCTTCCAGCCGCCACCCGCCCAAGACATCATCACCTTTCACCCTTGAACCCCTGGTGAGACTCAGACTTGCCATTTCCACTGCATCGTGACTCCGCCTCAACCACCGGCATCCCCGAGCTTCACATCGCACCTCTCTCACATCTCATCCCTGGACGAGCCCCCAAGCTCTCAACGTAAATCGTATCACAATGGCCCAGAAGCCAACCTTCGCAACCCCTCCCCCGGCCGTCCCGGACGTCGACATCTCCTTCCCCCGGCCCCACGTCCTCCTCATCACCCTCAACCGGCCCCGCCACCTCAATTCCATGTACTCGGAGCTCCATCAGACCCTCACGAGCCTCTACGACTGGTACGACACCGAGCCGTCCCTTCGCTGCGCCGTCCTCACCGGCACCGGCCGCGCCTTCTGCGCCGGCGCCGACCTGAAGGAGTGGAACGTCCGCAACACGTCCGGCAAGCCGCCGACGCCGTCCTCTGTCGGCGCCGACCCGACCCCCGTCGTCGTCACGCCCTCCGACGCCCTGGGCAACCCGGGCGACAAGCGGCGCCCGTCGGCCGGTTTCGGGGGCCTGTCGAACCGCGGCGGCAAGAAGCCCGTCGTCGCGGCCGTGAACGGGCTCTGCCTGGGCGGCGGCATGGAGATGATCATCAACGCGGACCTGGTGTACGCCTCGACCGAGGCCAGGTTCGGGCTGCCCGAGGTCACCATCGGCGTCATCGCCGTCGCGGGCGCCCTGCCGAGGCTCATCAAGTCCGTCGGCCGGCAGCGGGCGTCCGAGATGGCCCTCGTGGGCCGGTCCGACTACACGCCCGAGCAGATGCTCGCCTGGGGCCTCGTGAACCAGGTTGTGCCGCCGGACTCGCTGATGGCGACGGCGCTGGGCGCCGCCGAGGCCATCGCGCGGAACTCGCCCGACTCGGTCATCGTCTCGAGGGAAGGGCTGAAGAGCGGGTGGGAGCCCTTGGGCCCCGGGGAGGCGACGGCGGTGGTCGACCAGGGCATCTACCGTCTGATGGAGGCCGGGGAGAACATGACGGAGGGGGTCAAGAGTTTCGTCGAGAAGAGGAAGCCCGTTTACAAGGACAGCAAGTTGTAGTCAAGGGGGGTGTGTGTATGATTACTATTGTTTACTCGAATGGAACGGTCCCCTCCTCCTCATCCTTTCATACTTTTGTACGGTACTTTGACCGTTGGATATCATGACTCTCCTTTCAGTACATCTCTCTTTCTCTCCTGCTAAATCCAATCCATCTCTCCGACCATTTTTGGAACAACAAACACACCCCTTCTCAACAAAAAGGCATTTCCCAACTCACTCAACACATGTCACGTCCATCTCAGTGAGGGGCATCTTCCTTGTTCTCGACACGGAGGACCCTTCCCGAGCCCGACTCCGAGTCCTTCTCGTCGACGACACCCGTCCCCTCGCCCGGGGTGCCCATGCTCGCCTTCCAATGCAGCTGCACCTTGCCGCCCGTGAAGAGGCGGTCGATCTGCTCGAGGCTGAGGTTCTGGGTCTCCGGGTAGAAGAAGTAGATGAGGGGCACGAAGAAGGCGTTGAAGACGCAGAAGTAGACGTAGGTGCGCCAGCCAATGTTCCTGATGCTGACGGGGGTGATCTCGACGACGAGGAAGGTGAAGATCCAGTTGGAGGCGGTGGCGAGCGCGGCGGCGCGGGTGCGGATGGCCAGGGGCGCGTACTCGGCCGGCAGCAGCCAGGGGATGGCGAGCAGGCCGACGGCGAAGAAGAAGTTGAAGAGGAAGAGCATGATGACGGCGACGATGCCGGCGGGCACGCTGCCGTTGGAGACGGTGCCGGCGAGGATGGCCATGCAGGCGCACTGGCCGGCGGCGGCGAAGAGCATGAGCTTGCGGCGGCCGAGGCGGTCGATGATCCAGATGGGGATGAGGGACGAGAAGAAGTAGGCGATGCCGTTGAAGCCGGCGAGGAGCAGGGAGAGGCTGTGCGTCATGCCGACGGACTCTTGAAAGATGACAGGGGCGTACTGGTTGTGGGTTGTGTTAGTTTTTCTTGCGTGGGCTCGGAGATGTATGGAGTGGTGATTTTGGAGAGAAAGAAAAGAAAAAAAAGGGGCAGGAGGTGTGTTTTGGTTAGTTGTAAGTCAAGTCAAGTCCAGTACGTACGTATGTGATCAAGTTGATACCGCTCAGCTGCTGCATGAACTGGCCTCCGATACCCAGCATGGTGCGGTAGAGGAACTTTTGGTCGCCGTTCTTGAACATCATCCGGAAGCTGCCGGCGTTGGCGGCCTCGCGCTCCTCGCGGATGGCGGCCTGGATCTCGGCCAGGTTGCGCTCCAGCTTGGGCTCGGTCTCGGTGATGGAGCGGGCGTCGCGCTCGACGGCCCAGAGGATGTGGCGGGCCTCGTCGTGGCGGTCGTGGGCGATGAGCCAGCGGGGCGACTCGGGGAGGACGAGGACGCCGAGGAACGTGACGACGGCGAAGAGGATCTGCAGGGCGAGGGGGAAGCGGAACTGGGCGTCGTTGGCGATGAAGCTCATGCCGTCTGTGATGATGATGATGACGATTAGTTTCTGTGTCTGGGACTGAGACTTGCCGCGAGAGAGGAAGTGTTTGTGGTATATCGACTTACAGTCAACCCAGTAACTCAGGGCAACGCCAAAGATGTTGATGGCCAGTTCGATGGCGAGACCGCGGCCTCGGTTGTCGGCTTTCATCAGCTCCGAATGCCACACGGCTGCGTCAAAGTAAGTAAGGGGATCATCTCACAGCCAGGGTGAGCTCTAGAGAGAGTGAGAGTGGGAGTGAGAGTGAGAGTGAGAGTGGCAGTGAGAGTGAGAATGAGAGTGAGAGTTAGAGTGAGAGTGAGAGTGAGAGTGAAAGTGAGAGTGACAGTGAGAGTGACATTGAAAAAAGACCAAGACTCACGGATGGTGCTCGTGTTCATTCCGTTCCCGAGACCAGCGACAATGCGGCCCACAATCATCTGCGGGATACCAAAGGCGGCGGCCTGCAGGGCGGCGCCGATGCTGAGGACGACGCAGCCGATCATGATGCAGCGGCGGCGGCCGAGGCGCTCGCCGACGAGCAGGCAGAAGATGGCGCCGAAGAAGCAGCCGATCTCGTAGATGGCGACGACGGTCCCCTGCAGCGAGGAGCTGCCGCCGCCGCCGTTGGTGGTGTCGATCTCGGGGAACGTGCGGGTGAAGGCGTAGCCGGTGAGCAGGCCGGACATGACGCCCTGGTCGTAGCCGAAGAGGAGGAAGCCGGAGCCGGCGGTGGCCGTGATGGCCCAGTTGAGGGGCCTGCCGACGAGGATGGTCATGATGGTGGTGGTGGTGGTGATGGTGGTGATGGTGGTGATGGTGTTGTTGTTGCTGCTGTTGTTGTTGTTGTTGTTGTTTTTGTTGTTGTTGTTGTTGCCGTTGGTTGACAACTTAAAAGCTCAGTGGCCGGCGATGGAAGTTATTCGCAGACGAACCCAAAGTCGGAAAGGAAAAGAAAAAAAAAGAATGAGACGACGACCAAGAACAGACCGCCCTTTCAGGACGAACGGGGGACGGGGGACGGAGGACGAGGGGTGTGGGAGTCAACGGTTACTATATGTGCTGATCTGGAGCATGCCATGCCATGCCATGCCATGCCATGCAACGTTGATGTCTGGGAAGCATTCGAGACGAGGTTGGATTGCTTGAGTGTATGTTGTATGTAAGTACTTCGCCGTTGAGCAGAGCCGTTGAGCAGCACTTCTACCTCTCTCGTTTATTTTTCATATTTTCCTTCTCCCCCCCCTGGTTTCCCCATCTTATCATTCGACTTGGTGCAAAAAGCAACGTCATTTGAATGCTGCAAAACCTTGGAGTGAGGGGTGAGTGTGTCAAATGCCGCTTCTCAACCCCCCCTTCTCCCCATCCTATCCCCTCACCATCCCCCACAGTAAGTCACCAGGGGGGGAGGCGCTCGAAACGCAGCGCGGGGTCCCCAGGTACTCCATCCAGATCTATACAATAGATCAGTAAGAACAACGAGTGAGTTGGAGTCAGAAGGATCGGCCCAGAAGGATCCTGCATGCTGAACGCGTGGTTCCAGGTTGCCATTGGCAATTGCCATTGGAGGCGCATTGTTGCTCATAACGAAGGGAGGGCATGGCGTCCCCGAGACTGACTCGCAGCGTCGTGGCGGTCCGCGGGGATGTTTGCTCGCAACCTGCAGGGATGAAGGTGGAAAAGAGTTTTCTCCCTCGAGGCTAATTCTACCTGCGAGTCTGCAACACTACTACCTAGAGTTGATGAACTACTGGTTCTTCTGGTACAACATATGAAGGGTAGGTGCTGAGCGCCATAGTGTCGAGACACAGAGATACCATCGTAGACACCACTGACAAAAGGTCCCCCCCTCCCCCCTCTTTCATCCCCAGCACAAAGCAAGCTTTGGCAAAGCTCTTGGGTAAGCCAAGATCCGGCAGGGAATCCGGGGGTCCAGTCTGGCAGTTGCCGAGGATCTACCCAGCTGTACGAGGTACGGATAGACAGGCAGGGATCAGGGAGAAAATTGCCGAGTTATGACCATCCATGGCGTCGAGGAGTGCGTGGAGCTGCTGACTACAGACGATAAGGGAAGTTGGAAGCGCCCGGCCAACCCCCCGCGTTCTCCCGGTCCTTGGTTCTCCGGCTCTGATCCGAGGATGGCTTTTGCAGTTGCAACCGACGAACGATGCCTGGCCTGTTTTATCTGGGGCCTCATTGTGCGTTTTTTCAAGACCGGGCCAGGAACTCCAGAAGGGCTATTAGAAGCGCGCGGTTTGCAAAACAACAAAGGAGAGACGAAGGACATGTATACCCTATACACGCGGTAGAATCCCTGTGGGGGTCTTCTCTATGTAGGGGCACGGGTGAGTGTTATACTGTATACTATATACCATCGTAGGTTACCAAGTGAGGTTATAAGTAGTGAGTAGGCTTCAACAGGTGAACCATAGCCGCCTCGGTCGTCGGGGAAGAGAGTCCACCTGGGGTTGCCCCAACTCCCCGGTGTACGGGATGGCTTTCCCATCACACACGGCGCCTCGGGTTTCCCTTTGGACTGATTGCTCGCTTGCTTGCTTGCTCCTGGCTCGAACATCACCCGGACCCCAATGTGCCCACATCGAACACTAGCTGGGTAGGTAGCTAGCTAGCACTTGTCCTCCTTCCCGTCGAACCATCACAGGCGGGGAAATCGGGGTAAACCGTAAGGCCCAAGGCCTGTACGAGGTACAGACTACAGGGTAAAGGAGGAAAGTGAGGTCATCCTCGTCGTGCTACCCGGGCCGGCCCCCCGGCTTTCTCCCTCCGCAATCCCGTAGTCCCGCATGAACAGCCACAGACGCATCATCTTTGGGCTGGAGGCCGGAGCCTTCCGCCTCGGTACCTGGTACCGTCAAGATATCCGAAAAAGAGACTACAGAAACATGGTACTGCTACTTTGTCCCACTGTGTATCCGTACGATACATCATACTCACCGGGTTACCTAGTCCTCAACTTTATGGGATTCGTGGAGATGACGACGGCCCACGCCCACATTTGATGCTGCTCGACACACAGTTTTGGAGCCGCCAACATCGCCTTACTCCCCTTATTGGTCGTTCGTTTTCCTTTGGTCAGACTGGATTATACATACGCTGGAAGGTTGTTTTTCGTGCCACGTGAAGAGCGATGCTGGTTTGGTGCTAATTCCGGTATCGAGTGAGCCCATCATGGCTGGGAGGGGGATGGGGGGGGGAGAGGGGGGTGTCCGTTGTCGGGGTGGGTATTATCGAGGTGGTAGTGCATGTACGATGCAAGGGTATGTAAGGAGGGTATGTAGTATACCATGTATTGTATCGTACACATGTAAGTCGGTAGCATCGCATTTTTTCATCTTCACGGAACCCCGATCCCCGGTCGACGTAGTACTTTAGACACCGGACCCGATGTTGAAGATGGACGCATGGCGCCGAGGTCGCTTTGCGCCAACGCCGTATTCCCCGGCGGCTGGAGCTGCTTCACGAAAGATTCTTAGGGTCAGAAGAAGCACTATCCCCTCCTCACCCGCCCCCCTTTCCCCAATCATGTCCATCTTTAGAAGGAGGGAAAAGAAAAAGAAGCACAAGGACTACGCAAAGAAGGGAGAATCACCACTACACAGCACAGCGCAAGAGTCACTTCTCTCTTGGTGTGTGTGTGTGTGTGTGTGTGTGTGTGTGTGTGTGTGTAAGTCAGTGTATGTGAGTGTGTGTGTGAGTGTGAATGTGATAGTGCGAGTGAGAGTGAGTGAGTATGTGAGTGTGAATGTGAGTGTGTATGTGAGAGTGAGTGTGAGAGTGAGAGTGAGTGTGTATGTGAGTGTAAATGTGAGTGGGATGTCGGCAACGTCACGAGGATACTAACCGTCTCCCAGGTCGCCCCAAAAGTCCTTCAGGTCGTCCGCCCTCCACTTGGTGCCCCACCCGCTCTCCCTCTCGATCTTGTCCAGCAGCCGCAGGATGGCGCGGTGCTCGGCCGGGTGGCTCATGCAGCGGCCGGCGATCCAGAGCGGCTGGACGCTGTTGGTCCAGGCGCCGTGGTGGTGGTTCGTCATGGAGATGCCGCAGATCTGGCGGGCGTGCCAGAGCGCCGAGCGCGGCCGCGCCGAGGGGGGAGGCCGGCGCAGCGAGGCCGGCCGGTTCTGCAGCATCAGGAGGGCGGCCGTGTGGTAGAGCTGGTTGCCCGAGATGGCGGCCGGGTTGCTGTAGAGGATGGCCGGGAACGGCTCGGCGACGGCGGCGGCGACAGCGGCGTCGTCGTTGTCGTCGTTGTCGGCGGTATCAGACGAGGGGACCACGGTCATGATGGGCCGCATCTCGGCCGGCCGGCGGGCGTGCCAGTCCTCGACGAGCCGCCAGAGCCGCATCCACCGGGCCCGGTACCGCGCGTCGTTGCTCGGGAGCCCGCCACCGTCGAAGAAGAGGCCGCCCGGGTTGGCCTTGGCCAGGGGCGCCAGCAGGTTGAGCACCTGGGCGCAGAGGTAGACGGCGTAGTTGGCCCAAGTGTCGTGGCCCGGGCCGTTGGCGAGGAACAGCCTGGCATCGGCCTCGAGGCCGTGGTCGTGGTCGTGGTCGTGTTCGTTGTCGTGGTCGTTGTTATCGCCGTCGCGGACGTCGTCGACGACCTCCCCGGACGCCCACTGACTGACGGGGATGAGGGTCCGGACGGACGAGATGAGGCCGCCGCAGACGTCCATGCGGACGAAGCACCAGAAGAGGGCCTGCTCGACGCCGCCGACGAAGCCGTTCATGCCGACGGCCTGCATGAGGCTGGCGCAGCCGTCGAGGTGGCGCCGCCAGGCCTTGGGCGAGCAGCTGGCCATCTCGAGCACGCAGAGCACGACGCACGAGGCGATGACGGCCGTCGTGCGCGTGGGCAGCCGCGGCAGCAGCAGGTGGATGGCCTCCTGGTAGAGCGCCAGGCTCTGGTCCGTCGGCCGGCTGCGGTCCTTGAGCTCGAGCTGCCGCGCCGAGAGGGCCAGCATGGAGTAGCGGAGGTGGTCGTGCGACCGGGCCATGGTCGGCAGCGCGTGCTGGAAGTGCCGCTGGTTGTCGAACTTGTCGAGCCAGGGGGAGATCTCGTCCACCCAGTTCTTCCACAGCGCGCACTCCTCATTCGGGGGTAGAAAGGGGGGTTCGTGGTCGGGGGGGTGTGTTTCACCACCGCCGGCGGCGGCGGCGGCAGCGGCGGCCTCTTCGGCTGCTTCGGCTGATGCCGATGCCGATGACGACAATAAGGACGACGACGACAATGACGATGACAAGGACGACAGCGGCAGCGACGAATGACCCGGACCCGGACCCGGACCGGCGTCGGTGGATCTCCGTCTGGAATTCTGGCCGCCGGAAGCCGGGGATGCCGGCCTCGTCGGGCCGTTGGACCGGACCTCCTGGATCAGGTGGTTCCGCAGTGTAGAGTGTAGTTCGTGGTAGGCCGAGCCCGGGAGGAAGATGCCGTCTTCGTACGAGCCCTCGGGCGTGAAGATCTGGTCCATGAAGTCGAAGGGCGCGTCCATCAGGGGGTCCACGGGTAGCGTCGTGACGGGGATGTCGGCGGGGACCGTCGGCGGAGGGTGATGTTCTTGTTCGTTGCTGATATGATGCTGATGATGATGATGCTGATGATGATGATGCTGCTGGTGATGCTGATGCTGCTGGTGATGTTGAGGCTGATGCTGCTGGTGATGTTGAGGCTGCTGTTGCTGCTGGTGATGCTGGTGGTGATGATGACCGTGTCCATGGACTCCACCCCCCTGGCTTAGGTAGATGAGGTTCGCCACGGCGCTGTCGGTGACTAGTTGGGAGGCAGAAGCTGGCGAGAGGTGGTAGTCCATGCCGTCGTCGTCCACCGGCGGCGGCGGCGGTGGGTGGCGTGTTTTGTCGTCGCTGGCGTCGTCTCTTTGCCGCATCGTCGACGGGCTCGGCAGGGGGGCGCCGAAGCCCGACACGGCCACCCGGTCGGTTGGCGCAGACAGGGACTGCGTCCTCCTAGCGGTGTTGGAGTCGGCGATGGATGCCGTGTGTCCGCCGACCGTCGACGTCGAGTATGCCACGGGACTGTCGAGGAACTTGGCTTCATCGGTGTTGTCGTACGCCGCTGCCGCCGGGTCGGGGGTAGTGTCGTCCCTGGCCGGAGACAGCCCGGGGTCTGGGTCTGGGTCTGGGTCTAAGTCCCGGTCCCGATCCCGATCCAGGTCTCGGTCTCGGTCTCGGTCCCGGTCCCGGTCCGAGTCGTAGTCGTGGAAGCCGGGAGGCAGATGGTAGTCGCGGATGACCTCGTTTGTGACGTCGAGGATCTCGAGCTGTCGACGGAGAGGCGGACGGCGGGCCTTCCTCATGGACGGGTGGTCGTGCAGGATCGTCTGGGCGTTCTCGGCGCGGAAAGTCACCTTGATGCCCCATTCGCACGCCTCTTTTCGCCTCGAGCAGCCGCCGCAGGCCGGGCGGCCCTCGTCGCACTTGCGCTTCTTGCGGCGGCAGTTGAGGCATCCCGTCCGCGTCCGCGTCTTCTTCTTCTTGGCCGGCGGCGGCTGGTCGGGGGACTCGGCCAGACGTCGACCGTTGTTGTCATTGTCGTTGTCGTTGTTGTTGTCGTTGTTGTTGTCGTTGATGTTGTAGTTGTCGTAGTTGTCGTCGTCACCGCCGCCGGCGGGGTACGGCAGGCGTTGATCGACGGCGACCATGATGGGGTCGACGGGCTCATCGGCCTTGAGCCTCTAATATGTATATGTCGTCTGGGTCTAGACCGACCGTCTGGACTCGGTTCCCCCTCCCCCTCAGAGTCCAGATGGGCATCCGCAAGCGCAGGCGAGGATATTGACAGGGTGGGTAAGCTGTAGCCCCTCCCTTCCAACTGGAGAACGAAAACAAAGTGCCAAAGGTTTATGTGTGCGTGCGTGTGTGTGTGAGAGAGGGTGAGAGAGAGAGAGAGGCGGTGTTCGTGGAGCAAAAGGCGCTTCGACATGCGCTTTCAGTGCTGCTGCGGAGGAACTGCGGGCTGAACAAGAAAAGAAAAAAAAAAGAAGAAGAAAAACCAATACCAAGAAAAGAATAAAAGATGGGACGTCGATAAGGTGCGACGGATAATGAGCAACGGAAACCGAGCCGGGGGTGTTGATCGACCGAGGGCCCGAACACTTCTCTGTACCGTGAGTACCCAAGTGTGGAGGGGAGGGGATGGATCGCTAGTATACCCAAGGAAGAAGAAGAAGAAGGAAGAAGTAGAAGAAGAAGGGGGGGGAAAGGCTAAAATGTTAAAAAAAAGCAAAAAAAGGGGGTCATGAAGCCGTCAAGGTGAAGAAGGTCTTGTCTTGGGTAGCGTTGGGGATTTTGATTTTAGGCAAAACTCCAGGGCCAAGACGACGATATCAGACAGAGTTCGTTCTGGGTGATGTCTGCCCAGCCCTGCTCTCAGTTCAATGCCACCTTTGCGGTCTAATTCTTTTCTGTTCTTTTCCTTTCGAGGGTATCAGAGAGGTTGCTGCTGATCCGGGGATGGTGTATCCGTACTGTAGTGCTGTATCTGGAATCGAGTGAATGAGTGAGTGAGTGACTGAAGTTACCCCTTCTTCTCAACTGTGCTACCTGTAAGTATCTGTGTCTGTCTTCTTACAGAGTACCGTACGGATACTCTGTAGACACATCCCAAGACAATAAGACAGACACTGCTCGGGGGAGGCCCCTGTCTGCTACCGCCTGGGACAAACTCTACCAGAGACACACACACCACATCGCATCGATGGCTGGTCTGCTCAGCTGGAACCCCTCGTCACGGGGACGGGGGAGCTGGGTGCTCACAATGCTTGGGAAGACCCCTGTATGCCTCCCCTGCTGTTCGTTGTGAGTCTTGTGAGTTGGGATACTCCATCCTGTATGGCCGTTGTTTTGGAGAATCACTCCACAGCACCCCACCATCAACGCTCTCTCATGCCACCTCGCAAGCTTCTCTCTCATGCCGTTGGTTCCTTTGGGGAATGAAATGGAGGGAATGATGGATGATGGCCTGTATGCTCTCGAGCAGCTTGTCATGGCTCTCACGGGGTTGTCATACTTTCACCGTGGCGAGGGTTGTAGGGACCAGGCCTAGATGAGTCTCGTCTCGTCTTGTCTGCACAGAACACAGCAAACAGAGAGGGGGTTTTGGTTGGGCAGCAGACGCTCGCCCTCTCTCGTCTGGAGATGAGCCCAATCAAAAAAGTCTCGTCCCTTTACTGTAAACAGCCGTCGATGCGACAGGCGTTCGTCCGTTCCATGACTCGAGCGACATCTGCAGATACTCTGCACCTGTTTTGAGCACTATTCAAGCAGCTGTTCTATACATATACATTAGTGAACCTACCTCTGTATGTACGTATTCTAGTAAAACAATTCTAATCATTAGACTTTCTGACCATCATCGGGGGATTCAAGGGTCAACCGTGTTTCTACTCCGTCCATCTTGACTGAAAATGAAAAATGCCCAGGGGGGGGGGAAAGGGATGAAAACCACCAACATCAAAATCTAGATTCATGCCCTGTGGGAACGCCGGGCGCCTCTTGGAAAGAAAGAAAAAGAAACCATCACCCCAAGTCCTCAGTCTTCAGTCTTCAGTCTTCACTCTTCACTCTTCACTCTTCACTCTTCACTCTTCACTCTTCACTCTTCACTCTTCACTCTTCACTCTTCACTCTTCACTCTTCACTCTTCACTCTTCACTCTTCAGCCATCAGCCATCAGCCCTCAGCCCTCAGCCATCAGCCATCAGCCCTCAGCCATCAGCCCTCAGCCCTCAGCCCTCAGTGGTGGACAGGGTTGAGGTCGCGGAACTCGCCCCTCAGGCTCTCGACGCCGTTGGCCCGGACGTCCTCGACCAGGGCGGCGACGGCGGGCGCGATGACGTGCTCGTCGAAGCCAAAGTACCTGTAGGCGTCCGGGCCGGGCAGCGAGTGGCCGAAGGAGGCCATGGAGAAGCCCGCGTCGGCGTAGCGCTCCCAGCCGTTGACGGCGTAGGCCTCGATGACGACGCGCGGCGCCCGCGACCGGTACCGCAGCACCGCGCGCTTGTACTCGACCGGCTGCCGTTCAAAGACGCGCTGGCACGGGAAGCTGACAATGCGCGCGCGGATCCCGTGCTTCTCCTCGAGCACGGCGGCCGTCCGGACGGCGAAGACCATCTCGGCGCCGACGCCGATGAGCGTGACGTCGGCCTCCTCTTCCTCTTTTTCCTCCTTCTCCTCTGCTTCCTTGTTATTGCTGCTGCTGCCGCTGCCGCCACCGCCGACCTCGCGGAAGACGTAGGCGCCGCGGAGGACGCCCTCGCGCGACGTATACTGCGGGTACTGCTCCAGGGCCTGGCGCGAGAGCGAGATGATGGTCGGGGTGTCCCGGGCCTCCATGGCCAGCACGAAGGCGCCGGCCGTCTCCTCGCTGTCGCAGGGCCGGACGTAGAGCAGATTCGGCATGGCGCGGTAGAGGGCGGGCAGCGCGATGGGCTGGTGGGTCGGGCCGTCCTCGCCGGTGCCGATGGAGTCGTGGGTCGCGATGTGAATCTGCTGGAGGCGCTGGAGGGCTCCCATGCGGACTCCGGGGGCGGCGTACTAGGGGGGGAGAACGGAGATGTCAGAGCTATCTTTCTCTTTAGGTATCAAGGCAGCCAGTCGGCCAGTCAGTCACTCACGATGTAAAACATGAAGAAGCTCGAGGTGATGGGTAGGATGGTCCCCTTGTTGAAGGCAGCCAGGCCGTTGGAGATGGCGGCCATGGCATGCTCGCGGATGCCGTAGTGGATGTACCGGCCGGAGTAGTCGCCGTTGATACCACAGCTTGTTCTCAGATCGGGCTGTAGAGAGAGAGAGAGTTGGTTAGTGAATTCGTGATTCCAAGAGAGAGAGAGAGACACATCATGCGACCAAGAGACTCACGTTCTGAAAGTCAACCTTGCCCTTCCAAATCATGTTGACCGAGGGCGACAGGTCCGCCGTGCCGACCATCAGGTTGTTGAGGCCGGCCGCGATGGGGTTGCAGACCAGACCGGCCGACTTGCGGGAGGGCGTGGGCGTCGTCGGGAAGTCCTCCTTGGCCGGGACGAACCTGCGCCAGTCGTCGACCCAGTCGCCGGCGACGCGCTTCCGGAACTCGGCCGCCAGGTCCGGGTGCTCGCGGGCGTAGGCGGCGACCAGCGCGTTCCACTCGGCCTCGGCGGCGTCGCCGCGCGGCACGGCGGTGCGGAAGTAGTCGTAGACCTCGTCGCCGACGACAAAGTGCCGGTCCGGGTCCATGCCAAAGGTCCTCTTGATGTTGGCGACGTCGGCGGGCCCGTAGGCGGCGCCGTGGGCCTTTGCGTCGCCGGCGACGGCGCTGCCGATGCCGATGACGGTGTGGATGTTGATAAAGGTCGGCCGGTCCTCCCGACTACCGGCGCGGGCGTCGTACATGGCGCGGACGATGGCCTCGACGTCCCAGCTGCCGTCCTCAATGTCGACGACGTGCCAGCCGCAGGCCGCCATCTTGGCGTTGACATCCTCGGTGTTGCAGAGGTCGACGCTGCCGTCGCAGGTGACCTGGTTGTTGTCGTACATGACGACGAGGTTGGCCAGGCGCCAGTGGCCGGCGAGCTGGATGGCCTCCATGGCCACGCCCTCCTGCAGGCAGGCGTCCCCGATCATGCACCAGGTCATGTTGTCGACGACGGGGAAGCCGGGCCGGTTGTAGGTGGCGGCGAGGTGCTTGGAGGCGACGGCCAGGCCGACGGCGTTGGCGATGCCCTGGCCCAGCGGGCCCGTCGTCACCTCGATGCCGTCGTGCTCGATCTCCGGGTGGCCGGGGCAGAAGGAGTCGGTGCGGCGCGAGTGGTACGACTTGAGCTGGTCCATGGTCATGTGGCGGTAGCCCGTCAGGTGCAGGAAGGCGTACTGGAACAGGCACGTGTGGCCGTTGGACAGCACGAAGCGGTCCCGGTTGAAGAAGGCCGGGTTCCGGGGCGAGTACCGCATCGCGTACTTCCAGAGGGCCGTGCCGATGGCCGCCATGCCCATGGCCCCGCCCGGGTGGCCGCCCTTGTACTGCTCGCACAGGTCGGCGATGAGGCAGCGGAACGTGCGGAGGGCGAGGTCGGCCTGTTTCTTCTCGGCCTCGGTGAGGGTGAACTGGTGGCCGGCCGTGGTGGTGTTGGTGTTGGAGCCGTTGGTGTCTTTGGCGGCCACGATGCCCTGCGGCACGGGCTCGGAGACAGCACTGGGTGCCATTGTGTGTGTGTGTGTGTGTGTGTGTGTGTGTAGTTATGTGTCCGTGGTCGACGAGGGTATTTACAATCTCAGCGCAAGGTTGTGTGGCCTTGGATGAGACTCGGCGTCGGGTATAGTATCGTGTACGCAGGTCGTGATGTCGGGCGGAGAGACGAAGAAGACGCAGGCCTCAAAAGAGAAGAGAGAAAACAAATGGCACTAAATGTCTCTTGCGAGGATACCAAAAAACAGGAACAGAAGCAGGATCAAAGAGGGAGAGAGAGAAGGAAGAGAGAGGCGACACTGCTGCTGCGGTGTATTTCAATACATAGTAAACCCTCCCCCTCCAAGTGCTTGAAATGGCCGCTTTGGGACGCGGAGTGAGTGGGATGGGATGGGATGCGCGAGCGAGCGATGCGAAGCACTGCAGTATCGGGAAGGGCGCTTAGGTTTTCCCATTCGGGGATATTAGACGAGACTTTTTTTTTTTTTTTTTTGGTCACTCTTAACGAGATGGAGAATGGGTTTTGGTCGGGGGGGCAAAGGGGATGATTACTTATTATTACTTGTCGAATAAGTGAACTGACTTGCGTGTGCTGTGTAGATCGATACGGATACTCGGAGGGTAAATCCAAGCGCAACTTGACTTGCATCGAGGTTTAGAAAAGACTCTTTGCTCGATCATCGGGAACATGTATTTGGGAAATATGAATAACAGACAGATGATGAGCCTTGTATCCGTACCTGTATGTATCATGTACTGGTATGTGTGCAAACTTGAGAAGTGAGAGTGGGCGCGGGGAGGGCAGGGGAGGGGATCTTGGACTCTTGGAATCTTCCAACAGATGATTGGACGAGACAGAGAAACTCTGGATAACATGCTGTACCTGTATACGGATACTAACTCTGCCTGTCCCACTGTCCGCCCCCACGATTCCCAAGGAGACTGGAAGCGCCTTCGGTCGTGGGCAGTAGAGTCTTGGGTAACTAACAATACACATGTTGTGTCTGTTTCTTGTCTCAGTCTCTGTCAACTCTCCTCCAACCTTTCTCCTCGCCAAGTTGTTCTCTCTGTTGCACGTGAACTCGACAAACAGTAAACACAACATGGGACAAACACAATTCTCTCTGCTGTTGTCAGTTGACATTTGACAAGGCAGGCCACTTGCGGGAAGCAGAACCGGCAATCTCGTCCGGCTGTCTGTTCATCCGCTGCGACCCAAAGGCTTCTTCTTTCCATCGAGAAACTAAACTCGGCACGCACAAGGGGTCCTAATTTACCTACCGGGAACTTTACACTAATTACTTTGAGGGTCCTCGATGCATCATGCAACCATAGCCGCCCAAACTCCGATCACGGGACCATCCTCCTCCCCTCCCCTCCCCTCCCCTCCCTCCCCCCACGCCCGCACATCTATTAGACTATTACCGGTAATTAAGTATCCGTATCTTCCAGCACAACAGTCCACAGATTCCGGTCTAGACTCTACGGGTAGTCTCCTCTACCTGTATGTATCGCTCGTAAACGTTTAGACCCGGAACGATTCCCATCTCCCACTTCCTTTCGACTTCTATCCCCGCACCCCCCGCCGCCCGGATACCTGCCGAGTGAGTTACCCCCCCCGTCCCCGGTTTTGCTTGTGTTTTTCCCCTCCCCTCCCCCCGCCAGTTGCTGGTTCGGGCGTCCTGAGTTGCGCCAAGAGCGCTTACACTTGCCAACCAAAACCTCTCTTTCCCCGCCGTGGCCAAAGCTACAGCTACAGCTACAGCGGACTCAATGCCGAACACCTTGGTTGAGTACCTAGTTAGGTACACACACAGAGAGAGAGAGAAAGACACACACACACAGAGAGACACTGGGCAGCAACAATACAGCACCAGCCGGGAGCCGGGTCCCCTACGCATTGGGATTCTCAACATGGTTCGACATTGGGCCGGGCATTCCAGCTTTTCTCTTCTCGCCCTTCACAAGTCTCACAGACAACAACTCCAAGCGACCTCGGGTGGTTCTTTAAGTAGTGTCCCTCCCTCTCGCATATATCCGTACTTGTTATTATAGATCAACCCCCGTCGGTCCGAGTCTTTTGAGGCTCTCTCTTGCCAGTATATCTCCCTCCCTCTCTCTCTCCATCTCTCTGTGTGCAAGTTCCCAACCTCACTTCATGCTGGACGTCCCCTCGCCCGTGTGCGCGCGTGTGCTGTAGCTCCTTCGTATAACCAAAAATCTCTCTCCATTGTCTTGTAATAATCCCTCCAACCCCCTCCAACCCCCTCCCTCCCACTCACTTCACACCCCCATCCTTAACTCCATACAGAATAAACACCTTCTTCCAAGAATGCCTCCTCCAGCAGCCGTCAGCGACATGGACCTCCCCGTCGAGCCCGTCCACCCCCTCCCCGAGGCAAAGGACCCCCTCGCCTCCTCGGTGCCGACGCCCCAGCTCTTCTCCCTCGCCGGCAAGACCGTCGTCATCACCGGCGGCGGCCGCGGCCTCGGCATCACCTTCGCCCTCGCCGTGCTCGAGGCCGGCGGCCACGCCGCCTGCCTCGACATCCTCCCGGAGCCCTCGCCCGTCGAGTGGGCCCACCTGTCCAAGCTCGCCGCCGCCGCCGGCCTCTCCGTCACCTACCACCGCTGCGACATCACCGACGAGGCCGCCGCCCAGCGCGTCTTCGAGCAGGTCGCCGACGACGCCGACGCCCGCGCCGCCCCCTTCTGGGGCGCCGTCGCCTGCGCCGGCATCCAGCAGAAGATCCCCGCCCTCGACTACCCCGTCGCCGACTTTGAGCGCATCCAAAAGGTCAACGTCGTCGGCGTCTTCGTCACCGCCAAGCACGCCGCCCGCATCCTCGTCAACCGCAAGAGCAAGGGCAGCATCCTGCTCATCTCGAGCATGTCGGGGGAGATTGCCAACCGAGTGAGTTTTTTGTTGTTTTTGATACTCCCCTGGCCACCTCTCTTATGAGGCCTCTTCTCTCCTTTTACCTTCCTTACTCCCGATGGCAGTCTTGTGACTGAACTGTCTGACTGACTGACTGACTGACTGACTGACCGTTCCAAGGGACTAACGTGCAGCGCCTACAACACGAGCAAGGCCGCCGTCCAGCAAATGTGCCGATCCGTCGCCCAGGAATGGGGCCAGTACGGCATCCGCGTCAACACCCTGTCCCCTGGCGTAAGTGACATCCTCTTCTCTCTTCTTCTTCTTCCTCCTCTCTCTTCCCCCTCCATCTTCACACCTAAATCTCTTCTCCCTTCCCCCCAAGACTAACGCAAGAGTCCTTCCCATCATAGTACATCCGCACCGCCATGACCGACCAGCTCCTGCAGGCCGAGCCCGACGTCGAGACGACCTGGATGAGGGGCGCCCTGCTCCAGCGCCTCGGCACGCCCGAGGACTTCAAGGCTCCCGCCGTCTTCCTCCTGTCCGAGGGCAGCTCCTTCATGACCGGCGCCGACCTCCGCGTCGACGGCGGGCACTGCGCGTCCGCTTAAGTGTTTTTTTTTTTTTTTGTGTTTTTACAGCAGCGGATGGTGCCAAAAGGGGGGATGTTTTCGATGATTGGTATTTCTTATTGGTGCGAAAGGCGACCCGGCGTTGGTTCTCATGATAGTAGAGGTGGGAGGTAAAACCCCCGTATGTTTGGGGGAGGGAAGGCCGGCGGCGCACGACGCATCGTCTGGACTGCGTAGAATCAGGTTCAGTATGACTGAGCGGGCATTCATAGCGGTCGGTATTTCATGGTTACAGCATTTTTTGCATCCCAAACTTCCCCTCGTACGCGGTGATTCCGATCTGTCTTGATGACCTTCACTTGCTTGTCCCCGCTCTCACCTCGGTCAAAATCATCACGAAGCCAAACTGAGATGATGGGTGGTGATCCGATTTATCGTTCTTGAGACATGGGAGAACAACACCGGATGCAGATTCACAATCAAAAGTCAGGTTATCCATCGTTGACTGATGATGAAGGCTGTGAAAATATCCGTTTCAGGGTTCTTGATCGAAAACCAGAGTACGGCTCGTTGAAATGTTGAAAGGAAAGGGTGAGGGCCCATGTTGTTGCAGCTACAGCGTGTATTCTCGATACCCTCATCTCGGTCTTGGAAAGTCAACCGATGGAAATTACAGGTTAAACTGAGTCTGGGATCTCTAGCCGGTTGGGTTATTATGAGAAATGTGACTGATTCTCACAGCATAACACTGGCGAGAGGCGCCCCGATGTGACAGCATTCCTTCTTACAGCTGTAAGAGACAATTGACATTGAGGCCTGTTTTGAACAAGGTGAAAATGCATGTGCTTTCTGAGTCGCACGCCATCCAGGATACTATTATCTATCCTATACACCGTCAAAGATTCGAGCTGGCATAGCTTTACCACTGCAACCAAACGAGAGCCATGAGACCCAGCCTTTTATCTTCCAACCGCGAGCTCCATTACTGTGGGACAACTTGGACTGTGGGCTTCCTGGAATCTCGACTGAGGACCATGATCCACCCTGTGACCTGTCTCCATTCAGTCGACGTGCCCGTCTGGTGGGTCTCTGCGATCCCACGATCACGCAGTCTTCCTTCTCGTCGGGCTTGGGGCCCCCACCGCAGTCACACACGCAACTGGTCGGTTAGCTCAGTTGGTTAGAGCGTGGTACTAATATTTCACCTGGAATGTTGTGTAATGCCAAGGCCGGGAGTTCAAGCCTCCCACTGATCAACCTTTTGCCCCGTGGCGCCGGTTTGAGTCCTAACTGCTCGCTATTTCTCTTTTCTTTTGTATGAAAATACATTACAGCGAGTTTCTCTCTCTCTCTCTCTCTGTAGGTTGGTGGTTGGGGCACTCTTTATCATTTATGGGAGTTGGTCTTGCAAGTTGCTGGCTGTTGATCTAAACAGCTCGACAAGCCTCGCAGCTCGTATTGCTTGATACGAATTACGGCAGAGTTCTCCATCTGATTTGGGGGTTTCTGTCTTGCAACCTGCTTTCTTGGGTTGATGTATTTAATGTGTGTCACCAATAATAACTCTCCAGAAATCACTCGACGTATGGCAAAGCAATATCTCAAGATGTCAGACCGGAGCAGCATCTGCGGCTCAATCTCTCGAACCGCGCGGTCCGTTTGTAATGTCGTGGGGAGGGGGACAAGGATCTCGACTCTGGTTTCGTGGAGGAGGAGGAGGAGGAGAACACAGTTGGATCGATACTATGTGTTCAGAACCGCGGAAAAAGACGCCGACTTTGGCTTGATTCGACTCTTTGCCCGGTGGGATCCGTAAAAATACCTGCAGCTGCCTCTGATCCCGTACCCGGCGAGGTACATCCACCAGCGCGGGGAAGGGTTCATTGCATAAGTTTTAATTTGTCCGGTTTTCCTCCCTGTTTTTCGTGGGTAAGACTCGCAACTCCCAACTCACGAGGCATCAAAACACCAAAGCTGAACAGCATCCTCAAAGCTGGGATCGTGACAAACCGACACGTGAAGCAGAATGTCGTGCTTCAGATCCTGGGCATCACCTCTCCGTCGCAGAGTCCCCCCCCGTGGGAGGAGCAAGAGCATGTTCCCTTCCCCTGGTCCAGTGGTCCTCCACGCCGACTGTCACAATTCGTCTAGAGCCAAGACGCACATCACGTACGAGTTGATCCTGGCAACGAAGTCGTGAGGTTCTTCTTGGGGTGGCTGGTGACTTGTGAGTCTCTTCTCCGCGGGTCAATCAACCCTTGAGTCTCGCCTGTTGTGACTTGGGATTATGGAATCCAATGCCTCGGGAGTCAGTCTACAGAGGTCAGCTACATCGAGTCTTCTTAATTACCGAAGCACCCATCTCGGGCAGGTGGTTGTTGATCATTCTCTCAGATGAAACCAGACGAATTCAGACCGATCCCGTTCGTGTCTGGAGTGTTTGTGACCCCGGGAAGAAAGGGGAGGGTACTTTGATTCCCGGGGACTAATAGGTGAGGCAAAGTCAATGAAGGTTAAATACAAGTTGTTTTCGTTTCAGAAAACATCTCAGTCACTTTGAAAATCGGCATCTTTCACAATGAGTCGGACTGAGAGCCATAGTTCCGACGCTCCATCTTTCATCTTGGTCTCAAAAATTGTGCCTTACCTGACACGTACACAACACTTGTAAACCCCTTGGTCTCTTGGGAATCTCATTTTCAACCATGCAGTTGGAGTACACGAGAAAGAGACCTCCTCCGTCTTTTCCGAGGTCGAAGTAGTCTACCCTGCGACGCGCGAGATCCAGAGAGAAATCCTCCATGAGGACGGTACAACCGAGATTGAGCAGGTTTTCTCTTGGGGATCCGATGCGTTTCGCTCCGTCCCCAGGAGAGATCGTCGACAACATCCACATGATTAGACATCGATCCCGAAGACCTCTACTACATTATCCGACTTCTGGTATCAGGGAAAAGTCCAAGGGTGACCTGCTGACCCACCGCGCCGCCACCAGCGGCATGAAACATCATTCCCTCAACGGGCTCGGCCGCTGGTTTCTGTTCTACAGCCCCAGCTTCAGCACCGCTCGCTCTTCGATTTATGGTCTCACGTCACTTGAGCAGTGGACTGCAGAGATGTCACCCTTGCCACGGCCATTTTTGGCCCACTCCGGTAGTGATAGAGGCTCCCGTCTCTCTGGTCCACGATATCGACGGTCCTACCCACGGTGCCTCGGCGCGTCCAGATCGAGCCCGACGCCATCGTCGGGGACATTGCCAAGAGCACGCTGTCCGGCTTCACTCGGCTCCCTCAAGCACTCGTAAGTCGGGATGCTTGGGAAGTTGGGGCTCGGAATGCCGGAAACCTCTCCCACATTCGTCGACATCTTGGTCAAGGACTCAAGAACGACGGCGCGGGATGATCGGTGTGTCACTTGAGGCGTTGTAGCTGCTTTTGCGACAGTGGTTTTTTTCTCTTGTTTTTTTTTTCTTTGTCTCCTTCTTTTTCTCTGTTTCAAGATGGAATTGGATGGGGTTGGTTCTCAAGGACATCAACAACATGATTGATGTAATCAAGTGATTTATATATACTGGACACGGAGATTGAAAGTCGGTTTTAAATACTTTACAGTCATCACTATTGTGTAATTCTTCACAAAACAAGACATTTGCCACTGAAATGATTGTCAAGTGAGTGAGTGTGTGAGGACGGGTGTGAACAACGAAGGGGAGGGGGGAGAATGGTCGATTCGAAGCCGTAGCCGGAGGTATTACCAACACAACAGACAACAGTGACAACACCACCTTGGCGATCCCCCCCTGGCCCCCCTACCCCCCCGTCTTGTTTGGATTGTTGGACTCCTTGGCGTTTCCTCGCCAAGAAGCCAAGCAGAGACAAGACGACTGAAGCTTTGCGGAGTCGGCACGACGGCCGCATCCTCCTTTCTTGGCCCAACCCACCGTCCACCGTCCACAGTCCCCCTCCACATTATCACGGACATGGTACGGATACACGTGGTGGTGCTCCAACAAGATAGAGAGAGAGAGAGAGAGATTCAGATGGATCACCGGGGCAAATTTGGGTCCCTTTGTGCGGGGGAACAAGAGGCTAACGACGCATGCCAGATCCATCCGCGAGTTGTTGGCCAGTTTTCTCCGGTGGCCCACGGCAGAGAGAAATCCCATCAATCAGTTGCTCGCGTTAGGATATGTTGGGACTCTTTTTTTCTTTTTTCTTTTTCTGAGAGGCGGAACGGCCCAGCCAACCCAAACCAACCCTCCCCTCTCCCCTGTAGGCTGTGGGAGAGCTTGGGAAAGCCGATATGCAGGCCCCCGGCCTGCACAATCTCCGAACCCACTTCAGCTTGACTTGCGTGCGTCCCCCCCCCCCTCCTCTGCCATCTGGGTCCCTCGCCCGCGATATGGGGATTCCCAGGCCGTTCCCCTCCAGAACGATTACGAGCCTGGACAGATGGTTAACCTGGGGGGGCAACGGTGGCGGTCTGCCGATGACGCGGATGGACTGATGCGGAACCCTGACGAGAAGGGAGGGGGAAGAGAGGGCGTGATAGGTGGAATGGTCCATTTTGTTTCTCCTTCGTGCGGCGTGCTCCCCCGGTCGTTTAATTGTTCCTCGTTTATGTCTTTTCCAGATGGCTGGGCCCAAGCGAGACTAGACCGTCATCTCTCTCTCTTTCTCCCCATGCCATGTTTACCCCGACTTTTAAAGATTCTGGAGCCGAAGGAGCTATTGGGTGTGTTGGAGGAATTCCTGGGGAGGAGGGGGGGGGAAAGGGGTGGGGGAGTTGATAGACATGGACAGAAACAGATGGAGAGACGAAAAACGATGGCGGTGGCATAACAAGTGTGTGTGTGTGCGTGTGTCTTGGCGATGCAGGTCCATCGCCAAGGACACGCGAGTATATGAAGAGGCTCGGTCTCCAAGACTCGAGATGGATGGTCGATCATCTCCCTCCGAGCAGCAGACAGCAGCCTCTTCTCTTGGCAACTCACTTGGCAGTACACACACACACACACACTTCTCTCTACTTGACAACCAACTCGTTGCGTGTGACTAGAATACTACCAAGCAAGAATACTTCCTCCCGTCCCGTCAGTCAGCCAGCCAGCACGCAAGCATGAGAGTCTCGTCCCTCCTCGCCGGCCTGGTGGCCACCGCCACCGCCACCGCCGGCGGCGCCCTCGGCTTCTCGCCCGAGATCCCGGCCGGCGTCCCGCGCAACGTCCACGAGTTCCGCGAAAAGCACCCCTTTGAGAAGCGCGCCCCGGACTGCCACCGCAAGACCTTTACGCTCCGCGCCTCCGAGGACGACCTCGACGACGTGTCGGACGAGTTCCTCGAGGGCCTCCGGAAGGCCAACGGCGGCGGCACCCTCTACCTCCCGGCCAACCAGACCTTCATCATCGGCAAGCCGCTCGACCTGACCTGGCTCGACGACGTCCACGTCCGCTGGGAGGGCGAGATCAAGTTCACCAACGACACCCCCTACTGGCAGGCCAACGCCTTCCGCCACCCCTTCCAGAACTCCATCATGTTCTGGAAGTGGGGCGGCAAGGACGTCAAGCTGTACGGCGAGGGCGTCCTCAACGGCAACGGCCAGCGCTGGTGGAACGAGTTTGCCGGTCTCGAGTACGTTTTGATGTTTATTGAATTATTAGTGTACAAGTCCAGGGGGGGGGGGCTTCATCCCCTCAGACCTCCCCCACATAGAACCTCCTCTCCCGAGTGAATTGGTGTGATTACTCTTCTTGTTTTTACCTACCTTGTTGTTATAACTGACAAAACTTCTGTAACTAAAGGATCCTGGACCCGACAAACGCCTACCTCCGGCCCATCCTGTTCTATGCGGAGAACGCCACTGGCCTGGCCATCGAGGGCATTCACTTCAAGGACTCGCCCTGCTGGACGACCTTTATTGTCACTTGTGAGTTTAAACCACTAAATGTTTTGGAGATACACCAATACACACCCTCAAAGCCCTAGTATATCATATATATATGCACATACACATATATTATATAGTTTATATCGTAACTAACCCACCCCCCAGCCAAGGACATCTCCTTCACCGATGTCATCGTCACAGCCGAGACCAACAACCACACGGCAGAGCCCAAAAACACCGACTTCTTCGACTCGCTCAACGTCGAGGACGTCCGCGTCAAGCGGGCGTGGGTCAACATCGGCGACGACTGCTTCTCGCCCAAGTCCAACGCGTCCAACATCCACGTCGACACCATGTACTGCAACGGCACCCACGGCCAGTCCATCGGCTCGCTCGGCCAGTACGCCGGCGAGAAGAGCTTCGTGCAGGACGTCGTCATCGAGAACGTCTGGATGCTCAACGGCCAGCACGGCGCCCGCCTCAAGACCTGGGCCGGCCCGAGCATCGGCTACGGCTACATCGACAACGTCACCTTTCGCAACTTCTGGCAGGCCAACAACGAGTACACGGCCTTTATCGACTCGTGCTACTTCAACGTCAACGCCTCCACCTGCGCCGCCTACCCCTCGCGCATGAACATCAGCAACATCCTCTTTGAGAACTTCTCCGGCTACACGAGCGGCAAGTACGGCCGCGCCGTCGCCAAGCTGACGTGCTCGACCAACCCGAGCGCCGTCTGCGACAACATCCGGTTCCGCAACTTCAACATCACCACCCCGTGCGGCGGCGAGCCCGTCATCCTCTGCGACGGCGTCAAGGGCGGCATCGGCATGCCCTGCATCCCCTCCAACAGCACCGAGGCCAAGGCCGCCCTGGCCGCCAAGTGTACGGCGCCCTTGGCTGTGGCCACGCCCTGGAAGGTCAGGCCTTTTGATGCGTAGTGTTGTGTAGATTTGGATGCTGGGAGAGAGGTAGTGTGTGTAAGAGAGAGAGAGAGAGAGAGAGAAGATGTAAGTCGCACAGCAAACGACGAAGTCGTTGGATTCTCGGTTGAGAAACAGACGTGGTAATTACGGGATATTTGTTTTCCAAAACGTCCAAGAGAAAATACACAAGAAGAATGAGTAAATTCATGTAAATACAATCTATAGCCCAAGTGTATATGATTTCATCCAGGCGATCGGTGTCAATCTGTACATGATATTAACTACCTAAAAGAACTTTCCGTCCTCCAAACTACACATCCCTCACACTACACATCCCCCCCTAGTGACGTTTACAAAAAGGCGGCAACGGCAATGAAGCCGGCGGCAGCAACGGCAGCGGCCACCATGCCCGTCTCACGGGGTCCGGCGTTGGGAACCACCTGCGAGGGGCTGGGCCGCGCGTTGGTGCCGTTACCGGCCGCAGCGGGGCCGGTGGCGGCAGCGGCAGCGGACGAGGATGCCGACTGAGCCTTTTCGGTCGGCTTGGGCTTGTCGTCGTCGCCGCCCTCTGCCGTCGTCTTGGGGGACGAAGACGTGGTCGCGGTGCAGACGGGGACGTCGAGGGCGAGGTCGGTCAGGGTGGAGCACACGGACACGGCCGACTTGATGGAGGCCGAGTGGGCGTCGACCCAGCTGAGGATGGCGGAGGTGTAGCTGGCGTAGTCGGCGCTGATGGCCGAGGGGATGCTGATGCTGCACAGGTCCTCCGTCGGCATCGAGGCCGTCGCCTCGTACGAGAGGATCTTGGCCGGCGGCGTCGGCGCGTTGGCGTAGACGGTCGCCAGCGCGTTGAGGCACGCGTCGCCCGAGATCTCGGCCGTCTGCACGGGGAGCACCTCGCGGCGGACGCGCTCCGGCCTGATGTCGATGACGGCGGCGGCCGAGCCGGCGAGCGCCGCGGCGACGAGGGCGGTCTTGGCGTACATGATGAACGGATGGAAGTATAAGTTGGGGGGAGTCTTGACAGAAAGGTCAAGACGGCGAAGGGTTTGTGTGGTGTGGGTAAGAAACGAGGGTAGTTGACAAGAGGTTGCCCAAGTGAGTGAGTGAGTGAGTGAGTGAGTGTGTGTATTGTATTATGAGTGTATGAGTGAGTGTGTCGTAGCCTAAAGACTCGGGGGAGCAGGAGAGCGTCTGATGAGAGTACAGCATGGCCTCCTTTATAAAGACGCAACTGAGAGTCGAAACTACCAAGAACTCCATGTTGCCCCCCCCGATCAGCAAATCGATGAATGAAACTTAATCACAAGAATGACACCAAAGACTTCCTCGCCCTTCGCTCTCGAGGAGGCCGTGCTCGCCACCTAGTGCCAAGCCACGTATGCCATGGTCTGTCAGAGCGGTGACTGCCAGGCACGCCAGGGTCGACGGCGTACGCTCGGCGTACACTCGGACTGGTGAAGGAACGTCAGCCACGACGTTTGGATTTTGGGCCGGGGGGGGAGGGATCTCCAGGCTTCAGCCAAGGCAGAACCTTTTAATTCACGAGAGGCGGGCTTGGCTCTTGTGCTAGGACGGTTGAGTGAGGCCGGAGGAACCGATTGGACCGTGAATCCCTGGTCCCTAGGCTCTAGAGTCCAGCCGGTCCCGGTCTTTCTCTTTTCATCATCCAGTCATCAAGGTTCTTCATCACGGACTACGGTGGAAAATACGAAAGTACTCCAGTAACCATGATGGGTGGAGGAGAGCAGAGAGGGGACGACAATCACTGTAGACATAATAACCACAGCTCATAATTAGTCCGAATAGGCTTAGTGTCCCCCCTCCCCTCTCCCCCTTTGAGGAAACAACCCCAATCCAGGGGGAAGCGAGGGTGTAAGGCGTGAGTCGCTGGTGCTAGACGCAATCCTGTCTAGGACGGAACTAGACCGCCACACTTGTCCCGAAGCAAATGGCTGGGAAATAAGAGCTGCAGCCGACGCCTGTGTTTCTTCCGCCACCTTGCATGGGCCGACTTTGGGCGTTGGAGCCAGTAGCCAGAGGGCCGTCGAGGGCTCATTGCGAGTAAGGCTGTAAGAGGGGGACGAGAGGATGGCTGGCCTCCGTCTGTTTCTGAAGACGTAGTTTTTTCCCGCCCATCTCTGGGTGAAACATTGGAAATTGCTGTAAGTGCATCCATGTGATGACGAGATTTATTATTAACCCCCAGACCGTTGGACAGATGTGGCAGGCCACAAGGCGCGTGGGGCTAGGAGAGACTCTTGTGCTAAGGAATGCTAGCAGAAGGAATTCCTCAAGTCCAAGAGAGAGCAAACAACCGCAGTGGCCGGATACAGTTCAAAAAGATAGGGTTTCGATACCAGGCCAGGGCTGCGAAATACATATGGGCATGGCTGCTTATAGAAGACCCTTAGAAAGGAAGAAACAATTGAAGTTTGAATTAGAACCGCGCACAAAGAGCCAATGTGATTCATAACTCGGTGCTTCTTACAATTGATTAACTCACCTACTCATTATTACTACATATCAATAATCACCTGGGAAAGATAAGGATTCTTACCTAGTTCTGCAGCTCACAACAGACCTCCTGTTATGTTTTCACTTCAAATGGTTGCAATCCAAAACTCACTCAACGATTTGAACAGTGTTCCATGACTTGCTCATTCGATAATGCCACTCATCGTTCTCTGGGTTGAAGCCAAAATGTTATTCAAACAAACGGGGCAAAGCATTGTAACTCACAGACTAGCCAAATTTCTCGAGACATTTATGTCGGCCACAGAGTGCAGGATTGGAACCCCAAGGCCAGTCAACTCGTTGCATATTCGTCAATTAATACATAATTGTATCCAACGTACCACACTACGGTCTGCCTGCGGACATCAGAATGCCAAACAAGGCCACCTTGCGATGCACTGTGGTTCCAGCACACAACCAGATGCTTACTCTTGGAGCCCAACAACACCCACCTTGAGGTAGTGGTCGTTCTTCCGGATCTTCTCCCCGATCTCGCCCGTCCTCAGCTCCTCGACGTCCCACTTGGCCCAGACGAAACGGCCGTGCAAAAAGCGCGCCTCCTCGGACGCGGCCCAGACGGCAAAGTTCCCGCCCAGGCTCGCTACAGGAAGCGTCATCTGTTAGCATGAGGTCGGAAACTGAACCAGACTACTTTTCTTCTTTTCTTTTCCTTTTTTTTTCCTTTCATGGAGAGAGAGAGAGAGAGCGTACCGGTGTCAAACGGATAGAAATCATCGGGGATGCCAGCGTTGATGAAGGCCGAGGTCCGCACCACTCCCGGGTGGAAGTTGATCACCTGCATCTCCTCCGGCGGCGTGTCCTTGGCGATCAGCTGGATCAGCATCGTCCCGGCATTCTTGCTGGCGCTGTAGGCCGGCCACGGGCCCGACTTGGTGAAGTTGTGGGTGGCCTCGGTGGACACGTTGACGAGGAACTGCGGGCGAATGAGTCAGTATTGTTTTTTGCTACGGGGGGGTTATTGCCCCCCCCCCCCCTTTTTGGATAGCAATACCGCACCTTTTGACGACCCCCGCCGTTTTTCTGCTTGTAGAACCTCTCCGAGAGGTCCAGCAGCGAGCGGACGTTCATGGTGTAGGAGCTCCAGACCTCGTCCCTCCCGAGGGCCAGGATGGCACCGCCGGTCGAGACCTTGGCGGCGTTGAGGACGAGGACGTCGATGACGGTGCCGTCTTCCTCGAAGCCCCTCCACAGCCTCTAGGTGTCGGCGAGGTCGTCCACGTCGCTCGAGAGCCCGTCGAACTGGACCGCGGGATACTCCCTGCGGAGGTCCGACACGGCCTCCTCGACCAGGTTCTGGCGGCGGCCGAGGATGATGACGCGCCCGGCCCCGGCCTGGCTGAAGCCCTTGGCGATGGCGAAGCCGATGCCCATGGAGCCGCCGGTGATGAGGACGGTGCGGCCGGCCTGGGAGAGCTCGGGGCGGGAGGGGGAGATGGTCGGGTACGATTCTCTGTGGATCGTCTTTGTGAAGGTCGTTCCGGTCTCGAAGGGGGAGGTCGACTTCAACGCGGCTTCGGCGGCTGCGGCGGCGGTGGCGGCGGCTGCATCCATGACGAACGTTTTGGACGGGGGGGGGGGGGGGTTTGTGTAAGTGTTTTGTTGAGACGGAAGGGACTCGTGGTATTTTCAGAGATAAACAACTGGCTGGACGTTGGTGTTTTTCGTCTGGTGATTAATGGAGAGATGCTGGTGCTGTAATTCTCCTTCTTAAACAGTCAACGGGTACTCCAGTCTCTTATACTTCGTCTGCCCGACGGCCCAGGACGTCAATACGTGGTGCGTGCATGCGCACCACCGCACCAGGCGAAGGCGCAATCAATGTTTTGTCATTAACTGATTCAGTAAGCAGAATAGAGACGTTTCCTGTCACAAGGAAGTCCATGTATATTTCAGCTCACTGATTCATTCCTCTCACGTGCTTATTCACGTGCCATCATGTATTTAATAGTATCTCTTTTTATCACTTGTTAGTATAGTAGAATAAGCATCTTTTACCCTAAATCTCCTATACCTTACTGTATACTCTAACTTATAACAGTTATAAGCCTAGTTTTACTTACTATTATACGCTATACTATAATACTTTACTATCTACTACCTTTAGAGTACTTATTAATTAGTCTACTATCTACTAATATAACTAACTAGCCTATTAATCTCTTTTCTACAGTTAAGCTAATAAGCTAATATAACTAGCTAACCTAGTTCTAAGCGCTAAAATCTTAGTATTAAGGACTAGGTATGTAGGCGCTTGTTAACCCTAACCTACCTAACGTCCCTTCTAATAATCTTACTAAGGAAGGGATCCTAATAATTAACTTCTTAGTAGCTAAAGCTTAAGCTGCTAAGGATATATAATATAAGGGTGCTTTTGCATCCTACCTCTAAGACAAAGAGGTATAAGAAGTAGCCCTAATTCCTACTAACAGCTCTAAGAAACCTCCTTTTGCATACATAGAGCCTACTAGATCTATTATCTTATAAGCAGATATCTTAGAGGATTAGAACGTTACTATTAAAACTTATAGTATAATAGCTCTAGTCTACGCTTAATAAGTTAAAAGTCTCTATACTATACTTAACTAGATAACTAAGACTATAAGCGTTACTCTCCTTATAACTATATACCTTAAGGTAAGCACTAATAGTAAAGCTATAGTCTAGAGGACCCTTTGTTATCTTAAAGCAAACCTTACGCCTAATAACCTTAGCACTCTCTCTACTATTAGAGAGGAGTATTAACAAGTTCTTAAACGTATAAAGGGAGGAGTTAACCCTACGCACTAGTATAAGGACTAGCAAGCAGCCTACCTTTAAGCTTATATATATAATATTCCTAAGGTCTAGGGTAAGCTTGCAGCAAAAGACTTCCTAAATGCAGTTTAAGTTAAGTTAAACCTAACCTAGGGAGAATATATATACAAAACACTAGTTAAAAACCTTAAGCTTAGTTACCCTACTCTATCTATATTAGAGCTAGGATAAATCTTTAGTATTATAACTTATAATAACCCTTCTAGGAAGAGCCCTTTCTGCTCTAGGGCTTATTTAATACTTACTAGTTAATTAGATAAGTGTATACCTAATAATTCTGCTAGTAATAAGCTAGAAATTAAATACCTATATAGTTACTCCTATAAGTAGTAGATTTAAGAATATAACTACCTATACTTTACCCTTATAGGCTAATACTATAGCTAACGCACTCCTAATGTCTCTAACACCTAGCAGAATAAGATTTAAAAGGAAACTATAGACAGTAAGTAGAAATTATCCTACAAAAAGCTAATTTTAAAGAAATAGTTAAAACCTAATAGAACTCTCCTTCCCTTTAAGCCTAAATTAATTAACTAAAACTAAATCTAAAACCCTCTAAAAAACGCTAAGGACCTAGGCTATCCTAGAAGTGTTATTGCTATCACTATCTAACCCCTTCCCCTTCCTAAGAGCCTATATATAATCTTTAGTATAGCTCTTATTAGCTCCTATCCTCTTTCTAAGAGCACTGTTATAGACACCTATAGAGCAGTCTACCTTATTAATAACAAAAGCCTCTTAGAACCTAGTTCCTATAAGCTATCTAGTCCTAATAACTTTATAGAGGTTAGTATATCTTTACTTCCTATAAGCAGGAGGGGTACTTAAGTTATTAAGGGTATTGTTAATAGCCTATAGGGACTATTAACTAAAGATCTTATACTTAATAATATTACTTTAGTAGAAGGCTTTTACACTAATATAGCCTCTAAGGCTTTTCTTCTTAACAGCAGTCTCTAGTACTGTAGGAAGGACTATATAATACACTATAGCAAGCTTAATAATAGCAATATAGTTATAAAGCTTTATAGGAAGCATAACTTAGTCTTTATTTAATATAAGCTAACTTCTAACTATCTAAGCGTATATAAGAACCTACTTCCTAAAAGCCTAGCAGGTATTCTAGTATTTACTATACGCTCTAGGCATAGGTTATAGAGGAGATTATATTAAAACACACGCAAGAGGGCAGATACTGCACTCCTTTAGTATCTTAGATTAGGTTACCTAGGTCCTAAGGGACTTTATAACCTAGTCTAGAGGGTAAGGGGGGTATACATTAGGGGCCTACTATAGATTAAGTATAAAGACTGCAGTGCTGCATATACAGAAAACGTTACCTTAAGAGGGCTATTAGAATTAAAGGTAACATACCTATAGTATAGGGTTTACTAGGATCTCTTTAACTTCCCTAAATTACTGTCTAGGATAAGGTAGATCCTTATTACCTATAATAAATACTTAGGCTTTATTATAGCCTACCTATTAGTATATAAGACTAAGTCTCTTATGCTTAGAGCCCTCTAGACAATTAAGGCCTAGGTATATAGAGAGAAAGGTCTTAATATCTATAAGTTCTAGCAT
>PJEX01000278.1:0-11135 GCA_005350895.1 Colletotrichum tanaceti
GGGGGGGGGGGGGGGGGGTGCTACTGTATCCGTAGACCGTGTAAACTCGCGACGTCGGTTTTGTCTTCAAAGAAAAGAAGGGAGGGAGTCAGGCAGGGTGGTGCTTCACATGCCAAATCCCCAACACGGATGCACTGTTGCATGAGTGTACCATCAACATTGTTGGTTGGTATTTTGGATTCTCCATGGTGTGCGGTGTGATATCGACCAAAGGACGACGACGACGACGACGACGAAGACGGCTGTGGCGGCGGCGACGACTCATGACGGGGGTGACCGGAAGGGAACTGGACTTGTTCATAGTTGGACGCTGCGTGTAAGCGTGTAAAGGGCACACACACACACACACACTCACTCACTCACTCACTCATTCACTCACTCACTCACCCCCTCACTCACAAGCATACGGCTTGCCAAGTGAACCAAACCCGCCTCGGGTCGATTGAATGAAAGATGGAGGGCGTGCAGGTTGGACTCTGCCACTCTGGGGTAAATAAATTAAGATACCTACACTAAAAGAAAGGACGAAGTCCGGGGTAGATTCGACGTGACCGGGTGCGCGACTCATTGAGGGGTGTGCGTACATCGTTTTCCGTCCCTCCCCTCCCCCCGAGGGCGGCAGGGCCACATCATCGCCAACCAACACGGCAAAGCAATGCAGAAGAAAACTCACAAGAGCACAGGGCCGCCCGCCCACCCGCCGACGCATGCCACGACGCAACCTGAGACGGCGATATGGCTCGTGTGGAATGTTCTCAGAGTGTGCGGGCAGGATGGACGCCCGCCAGCCCCGTCGGCAATGGAGAGAGAGAGGGGGGGGGAGAGAGAGAGAGAGAGAAAGAGTTTCCTACACGAAATGGGGAACGAGTAACGGCCACCAAAAGTATTGGCACCGCCCGACGATGTCGAGGCATCTTCACATCGGCCCGTGAAGGGTCCCCCTCAAAAAAAAAAAAAGAAGGGCGGCGTCAGGTACAGCTTCAAGCCTGTGAGCAAAAGTGTGGAGAGAGCCGAGTCCGGGGAAAGGCATCCGGGGCAGCGCCGCTGAGAGCCTGGGCCCCCCCCACGGCACATGGCGGCCATGCTCCCCGCCCGTCCAGTCAAGTCCGGCCCGGCCCAGACGCCGGGGGGAGAAGCGTGGTTTTTGTTCTTATTTTTATCCACTGAGGCTCCCAGACGAAAAGACGGGGGAAGGGGTGAGGGGGTTGGGTTGCCTCGGCGCGTTCCCGGGAAGTGTTGCCGGTCGGCCGGCGGGGCGGGGCGTGGACCCCCCCCCCCACCCCCCCCCTTTAGATCCCCACACGCCCCGAAACGGCCGGCGGAGCGTCACATCGGCGCGGGAGGGAGCAGGAAGTCCTCGGAGAGGGATAGATTTTGCACGGGTTTTATGAGGCGTTCGTGGCGAGTGCCTAAGAGGGGAAGGGGGGGACGACTCCTCTTCCGGACCATAGGGCTGATGAAGCGTGTGACGCCGGCATTCACCTAGTCCCGATGGTTCCCCCTTCCATTGATTTCCTCTAAACCAGTGAGCCGTCATCATGGAGCTCCGTCCGGGGCCTGGGGGAACCCCATTGGATCAAGATTGGTTAAGAGGCCGAGGAACAAACTGCGGAGAAGGAGGGGAGGGGGGGCGGGGGCAGAGAGACTAAGAGGCGAGCTATCGGAGCTCTATTGCCCGCGGGGCCACTGCCGGATCGACGGCGCCGGGCTGGCGGGCACCGAAGAAGGCGACGGTTCGAGCTCGTCGCCTCAGAGCGAGACATTCCGCGGCAGAGAGGGCCCTCCCCCCCCCTTTTCCCCGGCTTTGGAGTTCGTCTCGGTCGGGTTTGAGGCTTGCTTGGGTTTCGTTCCAGACGCGGGTGTCGAGGCCCGTCTGTCCCGCCCTTGGAGAGAGAACCAAAGAGAGAGAGGGGGGGGTAATTGGAGGCGTTCGTGATATCCGCCCCTTGCACACCGGTCACCAACACCACCACATGATTTGCCAACTTGGCTTACACAGAGAAAGAGTGAGTGAGATGGGGAGAAGGGGGGATCTCATCGCCAGACAGTCTAGACCCGGGCCGTCATCTTCCCTCTCGGGATGTCCCCTCCCCTCCTACGCCCCCGCAAGCATCTTACATCCGACCGAGCATTGTCACACAAGCTTCCTTCCCCAATGCCGGCCTGCATCGTGCGTCCTGCACTCGCCATTCTTTTTCGCATAGCACGATGGTGGGGGGTTCCATCTCCCGACTCCCTCTCCTCGCTGCGCCTTACATGAGACAGATGAAGGATATGCCCCAAATGAGAGGCGCGGACCCGTTCTCCGGGGAAGCCTCGCTCCGAGCGTTTTGGCACGATCCGCCGACGCCCACATGTATGATGTATGTGTGTGATTTCCGCTTGGGGGAGTTTTTTATTTTATTTTATCCAGCTAGCTGGTTGGGTTCTCCGGCTGCGTCCTGCCGGCTGCCCCGGCGAGCCGGTCAGCCTGACCCCCCGGCTCCCCGGGGTGTTGATGGCCCTCTGATTCGTGGGGTTTTTTTTCTTGCGCCCAACGGCTTTTGTTTCTCCTCACCTGGCGAAGGAGTGAAAGGGGGAAAGGGGGAAAGGGGGGGGGACAGCTTTCCTCTCTTCATGTTCGTCAGCTGCTCACACCCCCTTCCCCGGGACCGAACGCCTCTCTTTGGGGCTGGGCGTGGGGAAGTTGAATTCGCACACGAGACGACACGTTTCTTTACGAGGCCAATGGTTTTTGTTTTTTGCATTAATGTTTTTTCAGTGAATGGTCGGGAAACCCGCGGATGAAGATGGTGGCGTCCCAGGGGAGCTTAACTTGTCAAGGGGGGGGTGGAAAGTAAAGAATAAGAATAATCGGAATATATATAGCGTAAAATAAAAGAATTCTTTTTAGGAATATTGTAAACAAAACAATCCAATTTGTTTTTGTAGAAATACACAAACATTGAATATTCCACTCTCTACACAGTGATAGACCCGTCGTCGTATTCCTCCACCCCCCTGGGCGTGTGACGGTGGCATATGTAGAAGCGCTCACCGTCCCGACCAATCCCGCCCTCACTCACCACCCTTCCGCCATCCATTCGTTGATCCTTTTCAAGGTCTTGTGCCCCCTCCCTCCCAATCATAGACCGCGTGGTACCAGAGTCCCCCATGTGGCGGATGGACGGTGTTTGTCGTCCCCGATTGGGACTTGGAGATCATAGGAGGCCCCTTATCACGGTCTAATCCGCTGCACAACGAATCCCACCCGGCCGTCTGCCGCCCGAGAGAAGAGCGCTTGGCGGGATGACTTTCGCGTCCATGGCATGCTGAGGGCGTACACGTGTAGTTTGGACAGTCTCAGTCTTCCTCAACACAGGGGGTGGTAAAGTAAGACGAGTCGCTTCCACAGTGTATAGTTCCTTGTGGTGGCCTGAAGGCACTCAGGGGGGACCACGTGTGTGTGTGTGAGTATACGTGGCTCAGGGTATGAGATAGTATTCAAGCAAGACCGACATCGTCCTGTGGAACCTGGCAATCTAAAGTTACACCTCTCTACACCTCTTTACACCTCTCTCCATCTGATTTGATCTGATCTGAACCCCGGCGACCACCATCCATCTTCTTGTACATCCATCCATCCATCCACCCGACGCCGTTCTTCTAGTCCTTCTTCTTGGAAGCCTCGGCGCCGCCCAGCCTCTTGAACTTCCTCGGGTCCTTGCGGCTCATGAGCTTGCGGTCCCGCGTGCCCTTGCCGCCCTCCCAGAAGCCCTTGCCCTTGCGCCCGATGACGCTCCGGCCGCAGAAGCCGCACGCCTCGGGCGAGTACCGCTGCTCGCGGCTGCACCACCCGCACACCATGCGGCTCGCCCACTCGTTGACGTGGTCCTCGGCCTCGTCGTGGCACCGGTCGCACGGGTGCACCCTGGCGCAGCACGAGAAGCGGAACCAGCGGTAGCTCTTCTTATAGTGGCCGCAGGCGCCGCGGTCCGGCAGCGGGGTGCCGGCGTGCAGGCCCAGCTTCTCGGCCTTCTTGACGGGGCCCGTCGTCGTCGTCGGCGCCGCCGCGAGGCCGCCGGCCGAGATGGCGAGGAACTTGACGGCGGGGATCTTGAAGGTGAACCGGCCGTGGCAGGCGCGGCAGACGTTGGTGGTGGCGTCGCCGCGGACCGAGACGAGCCCCTGGCTGGCCGTCGAGCACTTGGCGCACACGGGGACAAAGGTGCTGGGCAGCATGTCGGCCACGGTGCAGCCCGTGAGGTCGACGAAGCCCGCGCGCGTCGAGTTGGCGTGCACGAGCTGCTGCCGGAACTGCGCCGCGAGCCCGGCCGCGCACTTGCGGCAGCTCGCCGTCTGCGGCACCTCGTGCCGCAGCCCCGTCATCTCGTTCGTCGTCTTGCAGCGCGAGCACTTGACGCCGAGGTTGAGGATGGACACCTGGAAGAGCTCGATGCCGTGGAGCTCGATGGCCGGGAACGACATGGCCGTGCCCCTTTCGGGGGTGAGACCCGAGGCGAGACCGGGCGGTTCAACGTCGAGGCCGGCGCCGCCGCCTTCGTCCGAGTCGTCATCTTCCGAGTTCTGGCCGCTGCTGCTGCTGCTGTCGTCTTCGTCGTCGTCCGACGTATCGCCGCCCCATTCCGGGGGTCTCGGGATGAATTTGACGTGGCTCCGGTCGTCATCCGCCGTAGCCGCGGCCTTTGCCTTGTTTTCTTTTGCATCCGTTTCCGCGATGACCGGTGCCGGGCCTGCTGCCTGGACAGCGGGTTTGGGCGGCGCCAGGGCCTGCTTTGCAAGGACGTGCATGTTCTGCGCCAGATAATTCAGATGGCTCGTCAGGGTCATCTGCTTCTGGTCGGCCGCCTTCTGCACGTACAACTCCTCGAGCGGCTCGGCGGCCTGCGAGTCGCACTCGTTGAGCTGGATGCGCAGCGGCTGCAGCGGGTAGAGCAGCGGCACGATGAGATGCACCGTCTTGACGCCCTGGAGACCCGGCGGCAGCTCGGCGCGGCGGCGAGGCTCGAGGGGCATGGTGTAGACGATGCCGTCCGGCGAGCGGCGGTACAGAGACAGGCGTCCCATGCGGGTCTCGAGCTGGCGCGTCTCCTGCGCGCGCCGGGCTTTGGCGGCCGCCATCTCCTCCTTGGTGAAGTACTCCTCAGGCGTGTAATGCCTGACGGGGGGGGAAAGGGACGGTGCTCTGGCGGACTGGGCAGCCGACGACGACGACGCAGCGGCGGCTGCGGACGATGTCGAGGGTTCGAGATGGCGAGTGTCCTTGGCGTCCTTGCTGAAATTCACAAGCTTGACGGTGGCGACTTCCTGCGCGGACAGGAAGCGTTCGAGGTTCTTGTCGAGAGCGTAGGTCAGGGAGAGCAGGGTGGCGCCCTGGCGGTCGTGGACGAGGGTCTCCCATCCGCGCTCGATGTTGATGGCGAAGCCGCGGGGGATGTCGGTGTTGCGCACGCGCAGCACGGGGACGGCGTCGGCGTCGGGATAGTCCCCGGGCACGGCGAGCTCGCAGTCGAGGTGCTCTAGCTCAAAGGGGAAATCCGGGTCCGAGGGCCTGATGCGGAAGACCAGGGTGGTGGTGGTGCCGTCGGCGGCGGTGGACTCACGGGGCGAGTACCGCTTGCGCAGCTGGCCGAGCTGGTAGCCGCGGGGATCCTTGGACTGGGCCTCCGGGACGGGCTTGGTGACCACGCGGTCGGTGCGGGGCCGGGGGACGGCCTGCTGGTGGGTGCTGCCGCCCTGTTTTGTGAGGGAGATCATTGCTGCTGGTGGAGGGTGGGTGGGTGGAGATGGAAATGTGGTGCCCAACGTTGTGATAATGTGGATGGGCTGAACTGGGGGAAAGCAAAAGAAGAAAAGGAAATAAAAAAAACCCCCGAGAATAAGGACGGGTGAGAGCTGCGGGCAGAGCGAAGCAGTGGCTTGTCGTCTATGCCGGGGTTTGATGTCTGTCGACGGTCCAACACAGATTGTCCAGCTCGGATTCGGAGGGGATGGATGGGGGCCCCTATTTGACGATTCTGGCGCCGGTGACG
Organism: Colletotrichum tanaceti; assembly: GCA_005350895.1. Lineage (NCBI taxonomy): Eukaryota > Fungi > Ascomycota > Sordariomycetes > Glomerellales > Glomerellaceae > Colletotrichum > Colletotrichum tanaceti. Next base: position 6,033 of record PJEX01000278.1, read on the forward strand.
GTGGCGGCGAGGGTGACGGGCTGATTCCTGACCGGGGTTGTGGTTGTGGATGTGGATGTGCGTGAGAGTTGGTGTTGGTGTTGGTGTTGGTGTTGGTGTTGGTGTTGGTGTTGGTGTTGGTGTTGATGGGAGATGATGACCCATGAGCCATGGCATATCCATGTTGACAGTTGTGGCCCATCGGGGTGATTAGTCGACGTGAGTCATAGTGGGTCAGGGACCCGCTTTCCTTAACAGACAGACCACTGATTTCTAGTACAGACCTGTTAGCACCTGCCGTCAGCCCCCCCCCCCCCATTCTTTTGGTCTGTATGTACGGATACATACGATACCTTAGTGTACCGGTAGTAGTTTGCAGCTGGAGGTGTTCATGCCGGTCGACTCATCTGCTACAGTGTGTGAGACCAACCATACGAACTCAACAATGACTGTGCAGGTCTTTGTAAGTTGTACACAGTAGATAGATTGCTGTCTGTCGATGGCCTCTTACTGTCAGGCTCACCGATAGCTCTATCTGCAAGCAAATTCTATTTCGGTTATTCTACTGACAAAACGAAACAAAGGATGGTTGGGGGGGAAGGGAAAGAGAAAGAAAAGGAGGAGAGTTTTTTCCGTCTCATCCAACCTAGGTACCTACCTACCTTGCGAGTCTCTGTAAAAATCCCACCGAGGAATAGCGGGGCCGTGTCCGAGGTGGATCCAATGCACTCCGTGCCGACCGTCCGGCGGTCGGGAGAAGTGGAACCCGAGTCCCCTCCCTTCCCCTTCCCCGAGCGGGAGGGCCGTATCGGTGTGAAACGAAGAAACACGGGCGATGATGATGGTGAACACCTCACACAAGAACGGGTCACACAATGATGTGCCTAGTCAGCCGACGGGGCCTCCGAGTCATCCTCAGTCGTGCAGATGGAAGGATTATTGGACACAGCAAGGAATACAGACAGGGTCACAGATTCTCAACTAATTTCAAAAAGGCTTCCTACTCCTACCCCCCTCCTCCTCCTCTTCTTCCTCTTTTTACTAAATCATCTTCATTTCTCACCGCCTTGCAATGATTCAAATCGATTTGACTCCGTTGGACGAACTCACCGAAGAACACAAAAGGCGAGAACCGAACCAGCACCCGGGCTGTGGAGGATTCCGCTGCGTGACATTCGAGGCCTGCGTGAGCTGGCGTGTCTCAACGATGCAACCTTCGGCATCAGGCACACTCGCGGGGGTGGTTATTAGTGGTGATGGTGGTGGTGGTGGTGGTGGTGGTGGTACAAGGGCAGAAAACAACAAAACAACCCCATGATGGAACAAAACAACAAAGTCGCCGAAAACGAGCGCCCGGTATCAACGAGGTGGCTGCTCAACCGCTGCCTCCAACAAGATTTTATTCTTATTATTTAGTTTCCCATTAAAACCCAACATTTTATTGACAGATAGGAGGCTCAGGGAGGAAGGGAGAAAAGGAAGGAGGATGACCTTAGGGTTCTGTATAGTAGTGACAGCGGCCGTCGCTGCTACAACCACCTGGCCCGACCGGCCCCCCCCCCAAAGGGATACATACACACACACCGACAGTCCGGCCGCGGGGGCGGGGGGCGGGGGCCCGACAACCATCCATACGCCGCCTCGCCTGTGTTTTGTTTTCCCGCATATGCGGGCGGTGAATGACCCGGAGATGAGAGGCTGCCGTTGGGTTACTCCCAAGCGTCCCCTTCCCCCCTCTCTCTAAAGCGGGAGGGGGGGGGGGTCAGGCAGAAGGGGGTATCAGCAGCCCCCCCCTTCTTTTACTCTGTATCACAGTACATATCACAACATCGCAGCATCACACAGCATCGCTCACCACCTTGGGCGGCAGCTGCAGCGCCACAGGGCGTGCGGATCCCATCTAGAATCGGGTCGATCGCGGCAGCTGCAGAGGAAGGGGACGGGGGGGGGGGGGGTGTTTGGGGGTGTTGGGGGAGGTTGCACGTTGTGCTGACGGCGGCGGGAGCACGGCAGACGCCACAATTGGTGAGGGAGGGGGGCCCCAGGCATCGCGAAACGGCGAGCAGGCCGACGAGCGCCTTGTAAACGGTAGTATTGGGGGAGGAGGACAAGAGAGAAATGGACAAGAAAACGGTGCCCCAGCCCACCGTCGAGAAGGGGATGGGAGGGGGGAGGGGGGGACAGCCCGGTAGCAAAAAAAAGAACGACTGCGGTTCTGGCAAGATGGACGCGCGCCGTTCGTATCGGGGGAGGTAGGGGAGGAGGAGGAGGAGGGTACGGCATCCAACGCCGGTTGGTCCGGGGAAGGCGACCGGGATGCACTGCGCGCGCGCGCGCGCGCAGTGGCGCCGTTGTGATGGTGTTGATGCAATGCGAGCAGGGTGAGGTAAAGCGCGGGGGGCGAGATAGGCATGTCAGTTACCAAATGAAAAAGCAGGCGAGGCAAAAGAATCAACAATTGAATAAAAAGAATTAAAAATATAACAAAAAAATAGGATAGATGGGGGAATGGGAGGCGGGCGAGTGGATGAGAAGAAACGCTTCGTCGCCAGCGAGCGAGCGGCTCGTGACGAGGTGGTTGGCAGGCGGCAGGCGGATGGAATAGAAGAATGCTGCTTTCTGTCTTTCTGGAAACTCGGTCAGTCGCAGTCTCAGCAGACTCGGCGAAGAGGGGGGTCAGGGAGGAAGCGTGGGGGGAGAGAAGGAAGAGGAAGAGTAGGAGGAGAAAGGGTCGGAGGAGAAAGGATTCGTCGGCAGCCATCACCAGTCGGTCCCTTTTCTTGCGCATCACCAAACTCATGTAGAAGGGCTGTGCGTGGCCGGTGACAGCTGTTCCATCATCTCGATGTCGACGTCGATATCGACGCTTGCGGGGGTGGGTTGCCAGGGAGAGGCCGGCCAGCACGATGTTCATCAGCAGACTCGGGGACGGTGTTGGTCGTGATGAGTTGAACCCTGGGAATCCGTTCTTCCTCCTACTCCTTCATCTTCGATGACGAGTGTTCTCGAGACCTGTTCGCGACGGAAGGGAGATTGCGACGCCGTGTGGGAGGGTGAAGCAAGGGAGGAAAGGAGACACACACACACACAGAGAGAGAGAGAGAGAAAGATGGAGGTAGAGGTCGGATTGCCAACGCATCAGTTAGAAAGGGGCCCGGTGACCGTGGTGTTTATGCATGTCCAAGTCAGCCTTCCCGAGCGGTGTAAGTGATGGGGGGGATGAACTGCGTTGCCCTTCCCGGCAGACGCGGGGGGGGGACTTCAAGAGGGGCGGACCGTTGGCGCCGGCGTATTTTATTTTATTTTGAATATTCATGTTAGCTTTTCCTAGCAGCTCTGTAGACAGCCCGTCTCTGCCGTCGCGTCGAAACGGTTCAAGTAAGCCGCTGTCGAGTTGGTGGCGACGGCGTGTGTGGTGTGGTGTGAAGTAGTGGTGGTGGTGGTGTCATCGACGGTAACAAGCCGTTTATTCGGCTGCAAGAAGCAACACGATGTATTACTTATGTGTTTATTTGTTAAATAAATAAATTTAATCTCACTTGCTACTTCTGTACATTGAACTGCTGGGGGGGTTGTCACCGTTGGCTTCAAATGTTCACATGCAAGTTTGGGGGATGTTGGGAGACAAACGCGCCTGGAGCAGCCACACCCCAAGTAAATCTCCCCCCATCTGGCGAAACAATTACAAAAATGATGAATTACAAATGATTAAAATAAAAATAAAAAGAGAAGAGAAGAAAAATAACCTTCCCCAACCAACCGGCGGAAATACCCTATCGTCAAGTCATCACTTACAAGTTTCTTTTCTTGCCCTTGGCTCTCAGCGCTCTCATCTTTTGCAGACTCGTTCGCATATCCAATCCGACCTACAACCGAGGCCTGTGACGACAATACGTGAGTATCAAGAATACAGATGATTCAATAAACTGAAGAAAAAAAAAAAACACATGTCATGACGGGTCAAGGGAAAACGCCTCGGCCAGCTCGTCCGCGATGCGCCGGCATGTGTCAACTCATCCCGTAGCAACATGTCTCGTGTGCACCCTGAGACAAGAATATTATTTTCCTAATTTAATTACTCTTAAACGTTTTATCTATTCCGATTATTTTCGGGGGAAATACTCAAAAACGCCGGATCATGAGGAAAAAAGTGTTATTTTCGGCAGAGGCTAATCGATCCCCCCTCTCCCAGTCGTCCCGTCTCTCTCTTCCGCCATCCATCATCTACTACTTCACCACCCACAAACTCCACCACCACAAACCTCCCCCGGAACCACATGGTCGAACCGTTCGCGGGAGCTAGCCTGGAGAGAGAAACGCGCCAACCACACGGAGCCTCTGCGCTTTCACTGGCTCTCTCACCTGACTGAGGGACTGACATCACCCCGTTCTGCCCGCCGCCGAGGCGCCTCTAGTCTTCACTCTCTCTTACGTAGTAGGGGTTAGCTGCCGTCCGAGCGTGCCCTCCCTCTCTCTCCGTCTCTATCGACCAGATGGCCCGACCATGAGAGAGAGAGAGAGACAGGTTCGTGGCGCCGAGACACGAACCCCGACACCTACCTACCCCATACTCATGCTACAGGCTCTGGATACCCCCCGGGCTGGGAGGCTGTTTTGGTTGTTGGTCGTCCTTGGTGTGGGCACATGCTCCCGCGTTCTGACGTAGCCGTCCCGGTGGGCCTGTGAATCCCCTCATCGAGGCCGACGTGCCGGCATCGTGCCCGCCTCGTCGGAACCGAGATACTCCCCTTTCATCCCCGTCGTCGCGTTGGTCACGTCTCATCGTTGCCAGTCGGTCCAACATCCTGCCCGGACAAGTACCGTGAATATTTCGAAAACGTCTGACTGCCCTCGTGGAGGCGCATGCATGGCCCCAGTCCGCACCACACACACACACACACACACACACACATAATCCCTTCTTTCTCATCACTTCCATTTGATCCATGACATCCACAAAAGACAAGTGTAGCAGCCCAGCGGCATTGAGTTGGTCACGGATACCGGGACTCCGTAATGCTTGATTACACGGTGGGTTGAACCACGACAACAACACCACCAACAACAACCCCCCTCCCTCTCCGCCTGACTCAAACAACCGCGGTGTAGGATGATATGCATTTT